>JACCID010000291.1:0-133077 GCA_018906775.1 Sycophila sp. Sp_5
CTCGTGCCCTGATCCATGTCTCTCGGCCGCTTCTGACGCCCTGCTCCGCCCACAGGTTTATCTCTCCGTTAGTTGATTAAGCTCACGCGGTTGTCCCCCTTGTCCGGTGTGCCGGACCTCCGCTTTCTCAGTTGCCTGATCTTTGGGGAATTACATAGGCGGTAAAGGGGGTTAAAAGCGCGGTTAAGGCGATTTTGTTAATTATACAACCCGGGGGTCGTATGACTCGGGTTCCGGGGGAGGCGGGGACGCGCTCGATTCTCCTCTCCTCCTTCTCTCCCTCCTTCTTCTCTCCTTTTCTTTCTCTCTTCCCTCTCGTCATTCTTCTTCTTCCTCTCTCCTCCTTCTCTCTCTTTGAGTGCCTCGTCCTCTTCTGGGGCTGGCCGGTGGGTGCTTGGCGAACCCGGTCGCACCGCTGCCAAGCCAGGGTGCGACTTTTTGGGATTGCCCCCTGCCGGCGCCCGATTTTCTGCCCGATCCAGGCTGCCCTCGTCCATCTCCAACGCGGCCACCTCCTGGATCACTACCCCGGCCTCCTCGGGAGGGATCGCCGGGGCCCAGACAATGGGCGTGGGGTTGGCTGGGGCGTCCTGGCCATCCGTCTCGCCCATGTCCGCACCTAGCCCTGGATCAGGGCGGTGATCTCCGTCACCGGGCTTGCTGGGACGTGGAGAATGGCGGCCTCTTCCTATCCTCTCTCTTCTTCTCCTTCCTCCTCGGGCACGTACAAGTTCCACAGGTCCTTAACTGGTACCTGTGGCGCGGGGATTAAGGGGCTAAATGCGGGGATACGGGGGCAATATGGGGTTGGGGGGTAACACGGGGGTGGGGGGCAACGAGGGGGGAACTACCGGCTCCTGGGCCATGGGGGCTGGCGCCGACTCCAACTCTACGGGCTCTGGTTCAGGGATGCTGGAGGGGGGATTGGACGGCTGGGGCGGGAAGAACTAAGGATCGACGGCTCTTCTCCCATCTCCTGCAGCGCACGATCCAGCCCCTCCTCGGCTGCCCTCGACTCCCCTTGACTCCAGGCTCTCCCTGAGCTGATCCAGCCGGTCGACGGTGGTCGGGACCTCCGCTTCCGTGGCCGCCTCGCTGGTGTCCTCCTCTCCTTCTTCCGCCTCACTTATGAGGTCGAGCCCGTGGACGAGCTTCGAGGCTCGGGGTAAATGCCCCTCCTCTTTCTCCCTAGCCTCACGGTCTTTTTGCCGGCATCATCCCCTCCGTCTGCCTGGCAAACGGAGCCTCCAAACACAGCGGGGTCGTTACGACCCTCAACGGGCCCCCGCTGGCCGGGAGAACGCCGACCGGACCGCTGCCTCAATAGCAGCTCGATCGCGAGCACGGGCGTGCTCATCCACGAACTCGCCCGAGTTGTACCTCTGGCGTGCTCCTCTCAGCGGGATTCCTCGCACTCTTCTTGACATCTGGGGTGGGAATGGGATGGGTAAGGGTCATGAAAAACAAAACCAAAACATACGATTCATTAGAGTGAGTTGAATCATATGTATGCGCGAAGAAAAGGGTTTTTTTACGCAGGCGAAATTAGGGGGAGGTCCGCATAATAACCCGTCGGTGTGATTCTAACGCAAATCTCCACTCTTTGCACGCCTACTTTCCCTCTTCAACGACCTCACTATATCCTACTTCTTTCGACTACTCCGCGGGGGTAACCAACGCTTAATCTGCGATACGTGAACCTTCGCACTCTTCTTCGCATTCTCCGTCTCAACTAAATACACGATGGGGGACACTACTTCAAGGATTTTATAAGGTCCGGAGTATTTCGGGGCCAGTTTCGCGGCGTATTTATCAGCGGCCTTCGATAAAGGATACTCACGACATAAGACCCGATCGCCGACCGAGAATCGCACGTCTTTTCGTCCCCGATTATACTGCTTTCCTTGTTTCTCCTTCGCTTCATCAACGAACTTCGCAACCAAGTCTCTCAACGCATCAAGCCTCTTCATCCTATCTTTCCATACTTCTGGGTCAATGGGGATTACTTCACGCGGGGGTTCAACTTTTCTTCTCAAGCTCTTCACTGGGGTCGGCTGTCTTCCATAATTCAGGAACGCGGGAGATACTTTTAAGGTCGTTTGGGTGCGATGTTGACGGCATGGCGAAATTCGTGGAGGTGGACATCCCAATCTCGGTGGTTGTTTTCGACATACATCGCGATCATGGTTTTTAGCGTCCTGTTGGCTCGCTCGACGGGATTTGCCTGAGGGTGGTAAGGTGAGGTGGTAGTATGTATCACGCCGTATTCCTCCATGGTCTTCTCCAGGAACTTGTTGGCAAATTCCCTTCCGTTGTCCGTGAGGAAATAGCGTGGCGTTTCCCACCTAAAGAGAATTAGTTCCTCAAAGGCCCTCACAACCGACTTCCCGTCGGCTCGCCTCAGTGGCTTCATCTCGACCCATTTTGTAAATAGGTCCATGAACACGATGATGTACATGTACAACCATCCACGGTTGTTCCACGATCCGCTTGCCAATCATCCCTTGTGGTCCCTGTTGTGATGTCTTGTATGCCTGACACTCGGGGCAACTCAAGACATATGCACGAACGTCGTACCACACTCCCGGCCAATAGTAATCTCGCGCGATCCTATCGTAGGTTTTCTCGATACCTAAATGGCCCGATGAAGGTGTGCCTCGTCTAGCACAGACGCACGGTGATTGGCCGGCACGACCACTCGCCAACCTTCCTCCGGGGTCAAAATAGGATCGAGAAGGGGGTCCTCGCGATATCGATACAACATCTCTTCTTCGACCTTCCATCCTCTAAACTTCGCGGGGAATTCCTTCACTTCTTCAACACGCCTCTCGTACCACTCATCTTTAATCTCCTCGAACGCTGCAACTTCTACTTCTTCCTCATGCATACGAGACAGAGCGTCAGGCAATTGGTGAAGTGCTCCCTTCCGGTGGATGATCTCCACGTCCCACTGCTGCATTTCGATGGCCCATCTCGCGAGCCTCCCTGTCGGCTCTTTGAGATTCTGCAGCCATCTCAATGCGCTGTGGTCCGTGATGACCTTGAAGTGGTAGCCTTCAAGGTAGGGACGCAACTTCTTTATCGCCCACACCAATGCCAGACACTCTTTTTCTGTCGTCGTATAATTCCTCTCCGCGGGGATAAGGACTCTGCTCACATATACTATGGGGTGCTCTCCGTCTTCTTGTTCCTGGGTTAATACTGCGCCTAAAGCGAAGTTGCTGGCATCGCATTGTACCGTGAACGTCTTTCCGAAGTCGGGCCTGGCCAGGACTGGAGCAGTTGTGAGCGCAAGCTTAAGTTTCTCAAACGATTCTTGCTGCTCTGCTTCCCACGTCCATTCCTGGTCCTTCTTCAGGAGCTTCAGCAACGGTACCTTCAACTCTGAGTCATTCTCGATGAAGAGCGAGTACCAACCTAACATACCCAGGAACCTTCTCCACTGCTTCACATTTTGGGGCGCGGGGTAATCTAAAACAGGGGCTACTTTTTCGGGGTCAGGGCGCAATCCTTCACTATCGAGGATGAAACCTAAGTATGCAACGCGAGAACAGCAGAATTTGCATTTAGCGCGGTTGACAGACAAGCCTGCTGCCTTCAGCCTCTGTAACACAAACTCTAGCCATCTCACATGTTCTTCGAAGGTCTCAGTGACAATGATTATATCGTCCAAATATCCAAAGACGAATGGTTCCACTTCGGGGCCAAATAGAGCATCAATTAACCTCTGGAAGGTCATCGGCGCATTGGTTAACCCGAATGGCATTCTTTTAAATTGCCATAGACCAGATCCAGGGACTGCAAAAGCTGTGTATTGCTTACTGCCCTGTTCCATGAGGATCTGGTAATAGGCACTCTTCAGATCAATTTTGGAGATAAATCTTGCCTTCCTCAATTTGTCTAGGGTGTCATCAACTCGGGGTATGGGGTAAGCATCTTTTCGGGTCACGTTATTCAGGGGGCGATAATCTATACAAAACCTAAACGTTCCATCCGGCTTCTTCACAATTACTGGGGCGCTACACCATTCACTCGCTGAGGGTTCTATCACCCCTTCTTGGTACATCTTCACTACTTCTCCTCGGGCAACTTCCAACATCTTCGGGGATAATCTTCTCAACCTCTCCTTAATTGGGGCCGCTCCTAGGACATCTATGTGGTGTTCGACCAACGACGTTGCTCCTAGAGCGGGACTACTCTCTTCTGGGTTCTGGGGTAAATATCGATTCAACAACTCTTCAATCACCTCCTTCTGTCTTCCTCGCACCTCGGATAATCCTGCACACTCCACCAATATTTCTTCACGCTGCTCTCCTTCCAACCGGAACTCGTTCCATTTCCCTCCTTTCGACCTCCACATCCTTCTCGGGGCGTATGTGACTTCCATTTTCCATTTTATGTAGAAGTCCCATACCTAGAATCATCTCATGTCCCAGGTCTGGTACTGCTTTGAAGATATGGCTTGTCACTAACCCCTCCTTCATCCAAGTTCACCCTCAGGTCTCCTACAGGATTCGACGCACTACCTAGTGGTGTTTTAATAGCTAGAGTGGATGGAATGAGCCTATCCCGATATTTCTCGGTTATCTTGTATCCGACTATCGAGACTGTCGCTCCGGGATCCAAGAGGGCTCGATACCTTTCTCCACCTAGTGTCACGCACAGGTATTGGCGATTATCCGCCTGGAGGCCTGCCACTGGCGCGTTTGGATCGTCTGCGGTCTGGGGTTTTGCTGAGCTTGACTCAGCTTTCCCCCCTCCCTGGACTTGAATTGGCGATGAGCACCTCGTGTGCGACTCGCCAGGCTCAACGTTCATAGACGATGTCGGCGCCGGACGCTTACCGTACAAATATGCTAGGGCTTGTCCGATACTTAGTCCTTTGGGTTGGGTTCTCTTTGGCATGCAGGGCAACATCTTCTTCAGGGGCTGGGGTGTTGAATTGGTGGGAATTGGGGTTTGGGGATGCTCTTCTTCTTGGGGAATCTTCTCTTCTTGGGGAAACTTCTCTTCTTTCACGGCACTTGATCCCAGGGAAATTACGTTGCCAATGTTGCGTCGTTTTTCTTCCCCGAGGATCTGTTGCTTCACATCCTCTTCCTTCTGCATACATCCTTCCCATGGGGTACTGGGAAAATTATACTCTAAAACGGCCGGCCTCCCTCCTTTCTGAGGTGGCGTGCCATGAGAGTTATAATTCTCCGTTTCCTCATCTACTTTGTGCTCCTCCTCCTCGGATTCGTCCGACAGGTCCAACGCTTGTGTGATTAATGGGTTCTGTGTCTCCTTGGGTACGAACATTCGCATGTCCCTTTCCTCGGATTCTTTGAATTTGTCCCTTTTAATCAGCGTGATACCTGTGTCGTCCTCTATCCTGTGCACCATCCTCTTCTACTGCAACTTCTCGACTTTCTCTTTACTCTTCATCTCTTCAAGTGGGGTTTCTAAATTCAAGATTATTAAGGGTTTTGGGAACTCGTAACTTCTCTCATCTTCTATAAGGGGGGCTGGGGGTTTTGGGAACTCATAATTTCTCTCATTCTCTACTAGGGGGGCTGGGGGTTTTGGGGGCTCCATATGCGCGGGGTCTATTGCGCGGGGGAAATTCTTCCTCTCTTCGGGGATTCCTCCAAGGGGTGGGAGCTTAATACTCATCAGAGGACGTAGTGTTGAGATCACTGTTGTCCCTGTCCGTTCCTTGGAATTGCCCCCTGATTTGGGAATTGAGGCATGAGGGGAGGCAATTGGGCTGCTTGCCCCCCCCCCCTGCTGCCCGTTTC
The DNA here is from genome assembly GCA_018906775.1 of Sycophila sp. Sp_5. Lineage (NCBI taxonomy): Eukaryota > Metazoa > Arthropoda > Insecta > Hymenoptera > Eurytomidae > Sycophila > Sycophila sp. Sp_5. The sequence continues at coordinate 5,781 of JACCID010000291.1, forward strand.
CCAACATCTTGGCAAAAGAGGCACAATGGTTACACTGGTAGAAGGTAACCCCTTCTGCGCCACATACCTGACACGCTATGCCTTGCTTAACATTCCTCGGGCATTCGCGTGACCTGTGTCCAAGTTGTCCACATGCGAAGCATTCTGTTTGTGGGCAATTGGAGGCTCTGTGCCCTATATTACCGCATGTAAAGCATGCTCCAATATATCCTGGCACCTTGCCACCTTGCTGCGGTTGTCCGGTCGACTGTTGACCTTGGAACGGTTGCTGCAATGGTGGTGGCGTCGCTACCACTGATGCATACTGCATGGGATTGTTTGTGGGCGCTGGGATTACTATCTGCGCGGTTGGGGTTTGGCTTGTTGCTGCTGCAACTTCTTGGGCTTCACCTCCATCTCCATTGTTACCCTTATCTTGTGCTGTTTTCTTTTTCTTCGGGGTATTCTTCTGGGTCTGCTTCTTCTCTTCTTCTACTGCCGCAACCTTCTCCGTCTTCTTGGGGGGGTTAAATGCTCCTCCTGGCACAGACGACTTTTCAGGGGGCGGTGGTGGTTTGAAGCGGGCTATGTTCTCTTGTTCTTTCTCGTATATCCTTCCTAACTCATGGATTTCCGCGAAATCTTTGAGGACATAGTCCCTAAAACGGACTTGGTAATCAGGGCGTAAGTTTTTCAGCGCTATGCTGACCTGCTCTCTTCTGGAGGGTGGGTGTCTGCAGAGGTGAAAGATGGATTTTAGTGCTGTTATATACGCGGCGATTCCCTCTCCTTCGCCCTGCGTTCTCGCACGTGCATCCATCAAAATGTCCTCGTCCGCTCGTTCCACCATATACTGGTGTTTGAATTCCCTCCTGAATTCTCTCCAGGTTCTTATTTCCCTTTTCACTGTCCTAAACCACTGGCACGCCTTATCCGTCAAGGTACACGGGATCGCTCGCAACATGCCTTCGTCTGATAGCCGGTGGCTGTCCTTCCAGTCTTCCAGCTTTAATAAATACTCCTCTGCTGCTCCGTGGCCTTCGCCGTTATACGTGATTCGCCACGTTTGGAATAGTTTGGAGATCTTCATATCCAGACTGGCGTCGCGCCTTCTCCCATCACCATGTCGTCCGTGTCCTCTCTCATCACTCCTGCTTCTCCTCCTATCACGCCTATCTCTATAATCTCTACGTTCTTCCTCCCTACTATCCGCTCTTACTCTAAATCTTCTCTGTAATCTTACTCTGGGACTTCTTTCTCTACTGTCACACGAACTCCTACTCCAACTTCTGCGGAACAATCGGGACCTAATATCTTCACTCACATCTCTACTGCGACTTCTTCGCTCTCGATGACTTCGTCTCTTTCCCCTCGAATCTCTACTCCGACTTCTATGGGGTTCGTGAACACTTCTCCTACTTCCTCTTGACTCTCTGCTACGACTTCTGTGGGGTTCGTGAACACTTCTCCTACTTCCTCTTGACTCTCTGCTACGACTTCTGTGGGGTTCGTGAACACTTTTCCTACTTTGGTCTTCTCTACTTCTTCTTCTGGGGGACTTGTGGGGATTTTTTCTCACATCTCGATTTTCTCTACTTCTTCTGCTGGGGGATTTGTGGGGATCTCTTCTCGCACCTCGATCTTCTCTACTTCTGCTTCTTGTCAGCCTTTTTTCTTTTTCTGTGTTCGTTGTGTTCTTCTCTCCGTGTTTCTCTACTTCACTTCTATGTTGGGGATTTACTTCGTCATTCCGTCCTTTTACTTCTTCTTTGTTCGGTGGAGGGTTTGCCGCGGGGATTGGCAGAGGTTCGTGGGGTTCGCGGGGTAAAGGGGGGTTCGGAGGGTTCATTGTTTGGGTGTCACGGGGATCAGGGGGACCTAACCTATCTCGCCCATTTCTTCTTTCCGCTCCTTCATTCCTCCTAATCTTTTCTGACTCCCTAACCGATCTTTTTGGTATTGCTCCTCCTTACTGATTAATCCTCAGACTGACTGTGGTTGCTGGTTGCTGAATTAATTCATCCATTTCTATGGACAATCCACTTGTCGAGAATTGGTCATCATAATCCAACTGCGGTGTTGGTGGCGTCGGCACATTTTCCAATAGTCGGTTAGATCGATCTTCCAATTGGAACCTCGCCGTACTGTGTCCCAGACTTCCTCGGCTTGGCCACGGAATTGGGATTGGTGTTGGAATATCGAACGGCCACTCCCGAATTCCTGATGCCGAGCTCGTCGTCGTCTTTGGGGCTGTTGGCTGGATGTGTGCTTGTGCCGCACCGCTTGTTGTAATGATCGTGCTGGTCGTCGTCATCGTTGCAGCCACCATCGTCGGTACTTTCGGATTAATCTGCACTTTCTGCAATCTATCCTCCAATTCTTTTGGCCCCGTCGCTCCCTCTTCTTCACTCTCATTATCCTCCTCGCCCTCTTCTTCTTCGGCTTCATCATATTCTACATTCCAGGGGACATTTTTAATCTTCATCTCCTCCCTACATTTCGCTCTTAATAATCTACCTCTTAACATTGTCGTCGATCCTTCTATATTTAATCCTGCGTGAACTAACTCTCTAATCAATGGCGCGGGTTGTAATTGACTTATCCGTCTATATTCTCTCTTAATCTCGTCATTTCCCTTCACGTTCTTCTTCACCCATTTTGCGCAAATACTAGTCGAAGCGTCAATCTTCATTTCGCGGGGCGCGGGGATACTATTCGTTAAGCTCTGTAAATGCGAGACTCCGGAGTCTTTAAACTGGGTTTTTGGATCCGCGGGAGCACGCGAATTACTAAAAGCTAACTGATAATATTTCAATCGCGTCACGTAGCGAAGAGTGGAGATTCTCAGCGGTGTCGGTTGCCCTTCGTCAATTTTGACGGATAAATATAATTCAGAATAAATAAATTGAGAAATCTGGCGATTACAGTACTTGATCTTCCTAAAATAAAGGAGAAAAGACAAAATAACTCGCTTTCAATCTTCTTAAATCTACTCCAAAATCTTCCTGAAAAACTGACAAAAAGGGAGAAAAAATAAATGATAAATTGTATTTTTCCTACTGGCAACCGACGACCTGTATGCGCTGGGATTTATATGTGTAAGTTCGCTAAGGCAGGCCGATTCCAAATTTAAAAATCGGGCCGTCTGAGCAATCTCACAATAAATATAAAAATAAATAAAATTTTAATAAATAAAATAATATAAATTTTAGCAATGCCACACTCGCTTACTCAAATGGGCGTTCAGAGGCGACACACGAAATTATACACGGGGGGGAAAAAAAAATTTTTTGGGGATCTTCTTCTCTCAATAAAAAAACTTCCAATAGAGGGAATTTCAAATATCTAATTTTTCTTGATTCTGTGGGTCGAATTCTATCAATTTCCGTTGAGAGTCCAATTTCTCTAATTTTCTGGAAAATTGTTTGAAGAAAATTTTTCCACAGAAGAAAACTTGAAATTCTATTTTTCCTCCGTCCTCTTGGTTGTCTTGGATTTATTATTCCAAATTCTAATTTTTTCAAATTTTCTGAAAGGGAAAAAATAAAACAAGACAACACACAACTCTCACTCCCTAACCTAAAAAAAAAATCGAAAACAAGATAAAACGAACACGTGGCGAAAAATTTTCGGCTTCCTAGATGGCAGCGCGTCGTCTCGGCAGCGTGGTCTGGGAGCTACGTTCGGGGCGCCATTTTGTGAAAGGGAAAACGATGGAGGCCGGGGTTTACACCTCCCTCCCAGTCACAAATGGGAAAAGGGGTTACTTTGGGGTGCGTTCCCCCGTTCCGCTTCGCCCTTTTCCCCTGTTGATGGTGCCCTTCTCTCTGCACACACGACTTCTACACTTCTACTCACTTCTACGGCTCGACTACACAAAGGGTTTTTCTGCTTGGCTGCGTCTCCACTCCTTCCGTTCCACCACCTATAACCTACGGGGACTTCTACGCGTTACCTACTAGTCCAATTTTGTTGAGCGCCAGGCGCCTTGTAGACGCCGCCGGATCACGAACTCCTCGCTCCGGTTGAGAATTCTTTTTCCCAGGGTTGGGGGGGTCTTCCCGAGACTACCACGTTCACGCACGCATGCACGTGGCGTTTGCTGCACGCTCCGTTGACGACGTCCCTTACTCCCTCTCACTCTCTCTCGCATTCTCCCTATACTCTCTCTCTTCTGAAGGGTCGCCTCGTCGACTCGTTTCCGCCCGCACCGACGATACGAGCGACGATTGGCTGCGCGACGTCGCGCAGCCACTCAAAATCGTTTAGCGCCAGCGCGAGCGCGAGTTAAAATCGAGCGCGGCGCGACGTAATTTTCGCGCGAACGTTGGCCGCCTGCTCGACTCGCCGAGCTCGTCGAGCAGCGCCAGTCTCTTTCTCTCCACGCTTCGCCGATCTCCCCTCTCTCTCGCACGCTTCTTTCTCTCTCTCACGCTGATACGCGCGCGCCACCTCGACTCGCGCGCCGACTCGCCTACTCGCTCTCTCTCTCGCACCAACACATGCGCGCCGCCTCGACTCGCGCGCCAACTCGTGTACGCGCGCGCTCTCTCTCGCACTCGTACGCATGGTCCGCGTTCGACCACGTGTTGCGCGAGGTCCGAGTGTATGCTTCCCCAGGTGCGCGGCGCAACCTGGGGGAGTCGCGGCGCGTCGTTATAGTCGCGGGTGTTATGTGTGTCAGTGTGCGTGTATGTGTGTGTGTGGGGATGTCGCCAGGGCAGCGTTCGCGTCGTTGGTGATCGCCATCATGGCGGCGCCGGTCAGCTGATCCTCGTGGACTCACCGCGTCGCCAAGCCGTCTCCGTCGCCTCGTCGCCAGCCGTCGCGATACGCCTCGTCAGCAGCTCCGCTCCGTCGGCTGTGCTTGGTGCGGTCGCCTCCCGGCGGCGCGGCCTCGACGAAATCTTGGCGGCCCAAGTACGCTCGGGCAGACATCCTCGCACGTGCTCTCTCTCTCTCTCTCGCACGCATGGCTGGTAGGTGCGGTGGCGCGTCGTCCGCTCCACACCTGTCACTTTGGTCGGGCTACAGAGTGCAGAGAAGCTCGACGTTAAATAATTATTTAACGTTGACGCCTTCTCAGCCCTGAGACCCTCCGAGAGAGAGAGCCGAATCACTCAGGTGTTAAGAGTTGCAAATGCAACGTCACACATTATTGTTAAAAAGGGTAGTTTTTTCAAATCCTCCAGGGTGAGAGATAAGAAACCATGGTTTTTTGTTTTTACATGAATTACAGTGTAAACTATTATAGTTATAAGATTTCATAATTTTGTTCACATTATTTACATTACTTTGGTAAGGGAGTAGTTTTTTTCAACCCTCCAAGGGTGGAATATAAATATTTATCTTTTCTCCTCTTCTACAAGAAGCTGCAGTCAAACCTATTCTAGCCATGCGTAGTTTCCCGAATTTCCCCAAATTATTCAAATCATTTTTTGTCAAAGCGGTGGTTTTTAACCCTCCTAGGCTAATTACGCCCCCCTCGTTTCATAAAAATTACAGACAAAATTATTACATATATGAGAAGCTTTTCTAAATTTTTTCGAATTTTTTACGCTATTTTTTATGTAAAAGGGGTGGTTTTTCAACTCTCAGGAGGTGGAAAAATAAAATTCGTCATTTGAAAAGATTGTAATGCAATGAGCATTGGAATCGTTTGTTCCATTGCAGCAAATTTGCAACCCCTCTAGAGGGGTGAAAATTGTTAATTGAGTAACAGAAATAAGTTGAAATTATAAGAATCAATCAATTTGATCAGAAAAAAAAAGATTGTTGCCTGGATTAACTTACAATGAGTATTTTCAAAGAATGAAATTTTTAACATGCGCCCGACCGTTAAGGCCCGGCTTGACGCCATATTATGGCGTCATGCTTCAACTCGCCGACAATTGATCTTAGTTTGGTCATAACTTGGGGACCCAAACCCCCTTTTCTATGGAGAAATCTAGCTTTTCAAAAATCTCAAATGCCGGCCTTTTAAGGGTTAAGGGGGTTTACTCAATTTTGCGTTTATTTGGGAAATTTTTGAAATTTTATTACATATAAATGATATTGAGCTTCACCGTTATTGAGATACTAATTAGTAAAGTTGAGCATTTTAACACGGCATGGGACGGGTGTCCGCGAATGTACGTTTTAGTTCATAATTTTAATATTAAAATTAAGATTAATATTAAACATTTAGCTTTTTTCTCAAAAAATAATATGCTGTAAATATTAATATTATTGTGGCGTCACAATTAGTATAATTAATTATTGTACATACGAAATATATGTAACGCGCAAATACCTACACCGCCGCACCGGGAGTTTATAACGTCTAGACGTCTGAACCCCCGGGTTTCCCCAACAGTACCGCCTCCATAACCCAAAGCTCGGACGCTCAGCGGCGTCCGTTTTCCTTTTTTTATTGCCCCGCAGCCTACCGCATGTTTGAGTATGCCTAACGTGCACAAACTTGCAAAGGTACCTAATTACCGTTTTTCCCAAGTATCCCCTCTCATCATTGCCAAAACAAGCGATATTCCCATAATATAAAAGGGCGACAAAACGAGACGAGGACAGTTCGTTTGTCGGAGTCGTACCGAGCGCATCACCTTGTATCGCCCGATGTACTGTTGATATTCAAAAAAATAAAACGACAAAATCTTACTGGCGAGTTCATTCATTTTGCACCCACTCGCCAAATTAATAATTGAAATATCAAATTAGAAACTGAAATACCCTAGCTTCACCGTTTTAAAGATATGGTAATTAATCAGTGGCGTCGACGGCAACATGCGACAACGTCGTATTTACTCAATTGAGTAGACGTCCGTTCAAATCAGCAAATTCATAAGTACGATCTTTTGGATTTTCTTTTTGCAAAAGTTTATGAATTAAACGTATATATTATGCTATTTAACGTTAGTTGAAGTAGTCGTAAATATTTATAAATATCACTAACAATTATAATATAAGATTAGGTAATAAGAAAAGCATTCAAAAGTAGTAGACAAAATAATTTTATTATAGTCTCTGCGTGTGCTAAAACAAATAAATAAATATTTTTATATAACAAGAGCTACATTATAAATACTTAGTATATAATAATAATACTTAATAGTACATAAAATATGTTTAATTTTTTTCTAGCCTCTGCTCTTCCTTTTGCTGCCTTCATCCTTTGATCAATAACCTTTTGTTTCGTTTTTCAAACAATGCCTTCCTGACATCTTGTTGTTAACTATTTTTTTAAATAATGTACAAAGTAACCGAGCGTATAAAAGATTTCTATTGAGGTTATGTATAAGCTGCATTGCCGTCTCTATTGAAAAATCTTACGTGAGATCTTACGTAAGTTATAAAAAGCGAAACTTAAAAAAATTTCTTACGCATCCAAAAAAATTCGAAGTCCGACCGAAAAAAAAATTTTTTAATAACGAGTTTATCCACATTTTGCACGGTGTTTAGACTCTTATAAATAGAAAAATTTCAGATCAGATTTTGGCAAAGATCTCACGTAAGAACTTACGCAAGATCTTACGTAAGATTTTTCAATAGGGCTTTACTCAAGCGTCCTCAGTGACGCTCTAACTGACGCTTGCGCTCATGTACTAAAAGTAATATAAAGTGCTCGTCGTAGGACGCCGCCTGCTAGCAGTACCTCTATTAAAAGGATCTTATAAAAGCCCATAAAATAGTGCAAAAAACGCATAAAACCTGATAAACAATTTATAGGATTTTAAAAAAAAATGCCCATTTTTATAGTATTTTATAAGATTGTTCACACGGGGACACTTCCGAGTGGATAAACTCCATTAAATACCACTAACACTACCTTATTCGAGACTAGAAAAAATTGGAACGCATACATTTTTATTGTTTAAGTATGATTCAGAGATTAATTTTTTTATTTTTGTATTTTCAATACGGCGTCTTAACGGTAATTTTTTTCGAAAATATTCTTGAATTTTTTACAATAAATGATATCCTTTTTGAAAAAATTCATAAAAGTAAAAATTTTTTTGAATTGGCCAAGGAATAAACCAAAATTTTTTCAAAGTGTTTTGAGTAATGTTTAAATTGTATACATTATAATCTCGTTTATGAACACAGTTGAAAATCCGTTCAATTCTAAACACTATTTTTGTGTTTAGATTCGAACGGTGGTTGCGATAACATAATTTTTTAAATTTTTTACTTTTTTATTAGATTTTAAATGTTAATAAAAAGAGGAAATTTAATTTTTTTTTCAAATGTAAATGTATTTTGCTAAAGCTTTTGCTTCACAGAAAAGAATGCTGTCGGAATTTTGAAGCTGCGATCATTTTTCGCAATAATATATTTTGTACATTTCTTATCGCAAGTTCTCTCGTGAAACCGTTAAACCGCACACATATATGTTTTGTTTTCTAATATTCTTATACGCTGGGTGATGTTACCAAACCTATTGTCTGTCGACTGGACTTACCGCGATCGCGACGTTAGTCAGTAGCTCCTATGCGCCCGTTCAGAGCAGACCTAAGTGTAAGAGAGAGAGATTATCAAATATACTATTATATCCAGTAAATCACGGTGTATGTATTTACGTGTACATTCTCCGCTTTTTTTTTATCATAACAAAAGGTTATGGGCCCAGTAAATCACGCGTTAATTTAACTAAGTAATTAAGTTCCGAGTGTGTGTTTGGAGTTTTTTTTTCGCGTGTGAGACGCGAAGACGAGCTGTGAAAAAAAAAAACTCGTAGCTACACGAAACCCACTCGAAGATGGCCACGGATATCTCTCTCAACTTTATTCAGAAATTTAACGGAAGCAACTTCTCTACATGGAAATTTCAAATAAAGACGGCCCTCATGGCTCACGGACTACTCGAGATTACCACTGGAAGAAAAACAAGACCAGAAGGCACAACAGCAGCGGACATAACATTAGCAGCCCAGTGGGATAAGGACAACGCCAAGGCGATGTGTTTGATTTCCAGCGCAGTAATGCCTGAAGAGCTCGAACCTTTGAAAAAATGCGAGACCGCCAAGGAGATGTGGGAGCAAATGCTTCAAGTTCATGAGCAAAAGAGTGAGTAATAAATTAGTCATGCTACAAAAATTCTATGAACATAAAATGGATACGACGGGATCAGTTGTTCAGCATATAGCTAAAGTAAAAAATTTCGCACGCTCATTGGAAGACCTCGGGGAAAAATTGTCAGAAGCTTCTCTCATCGCGAAAATCATCGGGACTTTACCATCCAAATTCGACGGTTTCATAACGGCGTGGGATAGTGTGGATTCATCTAAACAGACGCTTGAAAATTTGAAAGAGCAGTTAATAAAGCAAGAATTTCGACTAGCTCAGAACGACGAAGAGTCAAGTGCGCTAGCAGTTTCGACCTTTGAGAAGAACAAAACAAATAAGAATAACAATAGGAAGCCAAATGATGCCGCTGGGAGCAAATCGAATGAAGAGATTTGTTATTATTGTAAGAAGCCGGGTCATTACGCTCGAAACTGTCGCAAGAAGAAGCGGTCAAACAAAAGTCAAGGTGAAAGTAACTCGACGTCGAATTTCACTGGAGCGTTTATTTCGTCAACCGAGGCAAAGCCGCAGCGCGGCGGGGCGTGCGCCATCTCTGAGCTGGAAAAGAAAATAATGACTTCTGATATCGCAGACGTCTGGATATGCGACAGTGGCGCGTCGCGGCACCTAACCTATAGGCGTGAATGGTTGTCGGAGTTTACAGCGCAAAATAATAACACAATTCAATTAGGAGATAATAAATCATGTGAAGTGACTGGCTCGGGCACCGTATATATAAAGACATTGATCAATAACGAGTGGATTGAAGGAAAAATCGAAAACGTACTGCTGGTCCCGAAACTAAAGAAAAACTTATTCTCCGTCGGCGTGTGCACTTCTCGAGGACTGAGTGCAGTTTTCTCAGAACAAGAGGTTAGACTTTACCATGAGAAGGAGATGGTCGCACAAGGATTGAAACAAGAAAATGAATTATATAGAATGCTAATAGTAACTCGACAATCGGTTCAAGAAGCAAACTTGGTGACTGCCGACCTTCAACGGTGGCATGAGAGGCTTGGCCATGCCAATAAAGAAACCTTGAAGATGATGCTGGACTTGAATGTAGCACAAGGTATGTTGACCAGTAAGCGAACTGATTTCTTCTGCGAGGCCTGTCAGATTGGAAAAGTACACCGTTTGTCATTCAAAATTTATCAAGAAACGGCAAAGGTAGCCAAGAAGCCAGGAGAATTCTTCTATAGCGACGTGTGTGGACCCATGCAGACAGAATCGCTTAAGAAGGCCAGATATTTTATCTTATTTAAGGACGCAGCTTCTGGTTATAAACACGTATATTTTATGAAAAATAAATCTGACACATATGACATATTTAAGGTTTTCGAGAAGGAGATATGCAACAAATTTGGCAGATCCATGAGATGCTTGAGGACGGACAACGGCAAGGAGTTCTGCGCAACTCAATGATGAAGAAGTACTTATCAAGTAGAGGCATTGTGCACGAGACCACTGCTCCATACAGTCCAGAGCAAAACGGAGCATCTGAAAGAGAAAATCGCACCATTGTTGAGAGTGCTAGGACCATGCTGCACGCCAAGAGACTACCATATTACCTATGGGCTGAGGCTGTGAACACAGCTGTCTATCTGCAAAACCGGATTCCAAATAGTAGGAGTGGTAATGTAACCCCATATGAGCACTGGCATGGTAAGCAACCTTCTCTAAGACATGTTCTAGTATTTGGTTCTGAAGCGTATCAGCATATTCCCAAGCCGTTTAGAAAGAAATTTGACGCAAAGGCGGTCAAAGTAATCTTGGTTGGTTATGAGGGTTATTCTCAGAATTACCGATTATTTAATCCTGTTACTAGGCAAGTGACACAGTCCAGGGACGTCACGTTCATGGAGGATAATAAGCCAGGAGATCTTGATGATTTTGAAATGGCTGACCTGCCTGCTGTCTCCACACCATGCGACGTGCCTGTAAGTGAAGAAAAGGACATGAAGGAAGCGCCTGCTGCTCTAAATCAAGCAGATCCACCTACATCGACACCAGTAACTGCATCTAAAAAGGAAGAAAATAAAAGAAGAACTTTGAGAGACAGAGACAGTCTGAGACCTCCAGATCGGTACGATGCGTGTGTTGCTGAATATGAAGATCCTCAGACCTACATCGAGGCAACCACAGGTTCTAACGCAGCTGAATGGAAGGTAGCCATAAAAGAAGAGCTGAACGCACATGAAGAAAACAACACATGGAGCATCGTCACGAGACCAGCTGACTGCAAGCCGATAGACACTAAGTGGGTCTTCAAGGTGCAGCCAAACAAGGATGGACGTGGAAAACGTTTCAAGGCAAGATTGTGTGCGCGAGGTTTTAAACAGGTACAAGGCGTGGACTATCAAGAAATTTTTTCTACTGTAGTTAGGTATGACTCTTTGAGAGTATTGTTAGCGCACTCGCGGCGCGAGAAGATTTCGAAATTGTACAATTTGATGTGAAAACAGCGTTTTTATATGGCGAATTGCGTGAGGATATTTATATTTTAGTACCGGATGGTGTAACAACAAATGTAAAAGACGCGGTAGGAAAATTAAATAAAGCGTTATACGGATTAAAACAAGCAGCACGTTGCTGGAGCGAAACTTTTAGAAACTTTATGACAAAATTTGGATTTCGTATGTGCGCTTCAGACAGCTCTATTTTTATTGGTTATGTAAACAGTGTGAGTGTATTTCTAGCGATATTTGTAGATGATGGGCTGATAATGTCTAAAGACAAAATTGTTATAGATGTGGTAACTAATGAGTTAAAGAAATATTTCGACATTTTTGTAAACGAGCCAAACGTCTTTGTGGGAGTACAGATAGATCGCTGTCGTGAAAAACGTTTAATACGTATACATTAAACGGATTATGCACTGAAAGTTTTAGATAGATATGGTATGTTAAACGCTAATCCTGTTGGTACGCCTGCAGAGCCTGGTTATGATCTAAGGGAGAATCCCTGTAGCGACGAATACCCAAATGTACCGTATAGAGAGCTTGTAGGCTCATTAATGTTTTTATGTAACGTAACTCGACCAGATTTGTCATACGCAGTAAACGTAGTTAGTAGATTTGTGAATAATTTTAATCATAATCACTGGGAAGCGTGCAAGCGAATTTTGAAATACCTAAGGGGAACACACGATCTTGGAATTTGCTTTAATGGAAACGAAGAAAAATTTAATTTAGTCGCTTATTGTGATGCGAATTTGGCGGGTGACGTGAACACCAGAAAATCGACAACAGGCTTCTGTTTTGAATTAGCTTCTGGGGCTGTTTCGTGGTCTTCTCAGAGACAAAAATCCGTTGCATTAAGCACGACCGAGGCCGAATATGTTGCGGCAAGTATGGCCACTCGCGAGGCTATATGGCTTTTGCGTTTAATGACTGATATTGGATGTGAATTGCCTGGTGCAGTAGATTTGTTTTCAGATAATCAAAGTGCCTTGAAATTGGTAAGAAACCCAGAGTTTCATAAACGCACCAAGCACATCGATGTCCAGTACCATTTCATACGAGAAAATTTCGAGGATAATATAATAAACGTGGTGTATATACCGACCGAACATCAAAAGGCCGACATTTTCACTAAGCCTTTACCACGAGATCGTTTCATAAGATTGTGTGAATCATTAGGAATTAGCAATTAGTTTAATTTTCATGTGCAAATTATTTGAAAGTTTTTTATTTTATTTCATACGACTTAAAAGTTAAATGGTAGGAGAGAATGCTCAAAGAGGGGGTGTTTTGTACATTTCTTATCGCAAGTTCTCTCGTGGAACCGTTAAACCGCACACATATATATATTTTGTTTTCTAATATTCTTATACGCTGGGTGATGTTGCCGAACCTATTGTCTGTCGACTGGACTTACCGCGATCGCGACGTTAGTCAGTAGCTCCTATGCGCCCGTTCAGAGCAGACCTCAGTGTAAGAGAGAGAGATTATCAAATATACTATTATATCCAGTAAATCACGGTGTATGTATTTACGTGTACATTCTCCTCTTTTTTTTTATCATAACAATATAAAACTTTCTTTCTTCCCAGATTTTTGCCGAAGGGTGGCAAAAGCATGTGAAGGGGAGTGTATATAATGAAAATGACAAATTATTTTTTCTCGGTACTTATTTATTTTTATTTTGAAAAAAATAAGTATATACATGAACAATTTATTCTATTAAAAAATACTCAGTTACTATTACCAAAGTATCGCTGCTACTAATAAAAACATTATATGTTATTAAATTATTTGGGAGTTCTGATAATTTTATTATTACATAATCTTCCGTATTTTGTATAATAGAACCAATCGTTTTACACTGAAACATCTAACTCACTATTTACGCTTTGTAAGTTTTTAAAATTAGATTTTAAAAGATTGTACTTATTGAATGCAAAATTACATAGTATATTGCGTTCGTAAATTGTATTTTATACATTAATTTTGTGTCCTTACATGAAAGTACTAAAATTTTGTACAGTTCTTAACTTTACACCAAATAGTGTAATTTAAACACATTCATTGTGTTAACGAAGACAAAAGAAAAAGTGTAGATTAAACACAATTTGTGTTTAGTTTTTTATTGAATAACACAAAATACAAAATTTTTATTTGTGAAGTAAACTACAAATAGTAAAGGGGTGAAAACTACCACTATCGGAAAGCGGTTGATTTAGCAATTTTCAACTATTTTTCAGTATAGAACAGGGCTCATTTTTACTCCCTCTATGGGTAGAGATTTGAAATACCATGTTATTCTCTCATATATATCCATATTTATCTCTTTCAGTCACAAAATTTAGGTAAATTGGTCCAAAAGTGTAAATATAGGTTTACGACGTATTTTTTAACGCTGAAACTGAATCCGAGGTCTAAATAACGAAAACTCACAAATCAACCTTGTAATGGGGTAAAAAGCACTCTTATAGCCACAAAATTGAATTATCCCATACAAAGTATTCAAATATACGTTTTTGATGTATTTTTCAACGCTGAATACAAATGCATAGTCTAAAAAATGGAATATTAGCTTTTTTTTAACAAATCATCATTTTTTATTATGGCCGCCATATTGGATCCGCCATACTGGCTTGCGCTAACCTAGAGGCGATCCTATAATCTTTGTTCATCAATGAAAGTATTCCAATCATAAAAAGTATATGTTACTTATTAAAATTCACCGCTAACGTATTAAATTCATAAAAACCCATGTTTTATGACAATTGTTTATTTATAATAATTATAAACAATCATATATTCATAAAATATCTCCATGACTCAATAGTCAATTAATGAAATAGATAAATCTTAAACTTACTCCATATTGTTTTCTTACTTTCATGAATTATACAATGGAATGGATAGTTTCTCCAATTACTGGAGGTGGTTTGAAAAAGACAAATATAAGTCTCTCTATAATATATCATTTTTTATAAATAGCATTCGATCTGAATACCAAATTAGTCATAAAATGGGTATCCTATATTGATTGGTATTACATAGGGGTAGTTGACCCTTCTTAGGGCCAGATTTTGAAATTTATGAAGGAATGAACTATTTTTTATCCTCCTAGACCCAAAAAATGCTGAGAGACATACACACCTAATTTGAAAATTCATTTTTAGAGAATTTTAAAAAGTTTAATGTACCTTGCAACATGCAGGGCTGGGACGAAGCCTTGAGGTGACATACTAATTACTCGCCGACATTTGACAACCTTTTAAGAATTAAGCAATAAAAATATATACGTCAAATAATATTAATTATATTGGCCGTCAAGGAGCAGTGCACCAAACGTTCCATAATATATGCACAAATATTTACTAAATCTTACAGTAATTACAAATTTGTATTTTCATTTTTTCCATTCATTAAGAAATAGAAATCAGTAGATATAAATAGAAATAAATCAATTGGCTCTTCATTCAATTAATTTTAATTCATTATTTCCAGCACGAAACATTTTATCTACATTGCAACCACCATCTGAAAAATTTAACTTGATTTCCCTCAAATTTACCTAAAAAATGTGAAACTCCACCTGCATGATGAGAAATGCAGTTGAAGCTACCAGAAGCGTTGAACAAATTAAAGTTAACCAAC
Organism: Sycophila sp. Sp_5; assembly: GCA_018906775.1. Taxonomy (NCBI): domain Eukaryota; kingdom Metazoa; phylum Arthropoda; class Insecta; order Hymenoptera; family Eurytomidae; genus Sycophila; species Sycophila sp. Sp_5. The sequence goes on from JACCID010000291.1 coordinate 20,929, forward strand.
AGAATGAATTCATGATCCTCAAATGTATAAGGAAATCTTTCAAACAATGTGATGAAATGATGGTACTTCGAAAATGAACCATTTGATACAAAACTCACTGAACACAAAATAAATTTCTTTGAAGATAGATATACCTTAATAAATATCACCTCTAATACTGAGTTGTTAATGGCTACAACTAACTTTAGCAATATGACCATTAATAGGTTTTTTCTAATTGAGATACAATTATTTTGACACTCACTTTATGACACATCACTGAATAAAACTATGTTTTGAAATAGCATCATATGAAATTGTATTTTGAAATAGAATTATATGAAATCACTTTCTGAAATAGAATCATGTGAAATTATTTTTCAAATAGCATTATATGAAATTTATTTTGAAATGGCATTAAATGAAACCATTTTTTCAAATGGCAGTGTATGAAAGAAGTTTTTGAAATAAAATGATATAAAACATTCTTCTGATTAGCATTGTATGAAATTGTTTTTTCAAATAGCATTATATGAATAGGAGCCATCGATATGTCATTAAAAATAATAAATTATAACATCAAAAAAATTTGCTACAAATTTCTCCTTATAGTGATAATTTATCTCTCATTATTATATGAACATTCTGGTAGATGACTAGTTCTCTGATAGAAAAAATCTATGTAAGTAGGGTTACCCCTAATATAACGTGTACCTGTAGGTTTAATATTTACAGATGGTAAACTTCGATTTAGCAGAATTGATATATACACAACAATAGAATTGCTGATCCTAAACTTGGAAATATGGTGCACATTGCTATTAGATGACCAAAATTTACCTGTCGCTACATAAAGATCTGCAATAATTTAAATATCTTCTGAAAGAAACTTTTCTTTTGTAACAACAGAACAGCTTTATTCTTAAAGTTAAGGGAAACAATTAAAGGTAAATGTCATTATTTTTAATAGGTTTAGCAAATTTGTAAATATACACAAGATTGAAATCTAGACCAGATCTCCTACACTGGAGACAATTTGTAAATAATATTACCTATTTTATGCAAGACTTTGTTTCTGTTTGATTCACTAAAAAATTAACTGATAAAATATCAGCTTTTTAAATATTGTCTAATATTCTTATGACAAATTATTTCCACCGCAGCAATGTTATATGTAGCAAATGTGAATTAAAACCATAACATATTACAAGTTATCTCAACGAATAAGCATCTGTGTGTGTGTGTGTGTGTGTGTGTGTGTGTCTGTGCATGCGTGCATGCGTGCATGCTTTAAGTTTATCTTCAAAAATAATTGTTAAAAACATTATGGGAATCAATTGTAGAAACTCTTCTCTAAATAAATGACTCATCATCAATCAATTTTATTAATTTGTATACTTACATTTTATTAAATATACATTAAGTATAACTAAAATGTATAATTAATCTACAACAAAGGCAGATGCTTTTTAAATATCTGTAAATTTAATCATACTTCTACTGTAAATTTCATTGCAGGATAACAGAACTATTTTTTCCTAAAATTAAAAGCAAAATCTCAAGACTTATTAAAATAACGTAATACTCAATAAATATTTATTTAGATAATTAAAAATTGTATAAGATCAATTTTTTATATTATAAATTGAAAAAAATCGTTTCACGATTCTATTGTTGCTATGCATATCAAATAATTTATTCTGCGTTGCTTTTTTAATTTCATCAATTAAATCAATTCGTATTTATTTTATATTATTTTATATAAAATGTAAACAAATACAGCAGAACTATTCTACAAATTTGGAAACAATTGATATTTCAAGAAATAAGAAAATGCACAATCTTATGGTTTTGTGACGGAATAACGTTGCATTGTGACGGAATAAGGTCGTACCTTACTCGTCACGTTGCTCGTTTCGAGAAAGCGTAAAGAATTAAGTAAAGGAACCGCGAGTATTGAAATATTTCATTCGTAAAAAGGTGACTCCATAAAATAAGGCTCGGACTAAGGAAATAATAGAGAGCAGGAGAATATACGCATCCGCACGTGTCGAACAAACACGACGTGTTTCCACCCCCCAAGTTATCCCACAAAGATGCCCACTTCAGCTCCGATCTTCACACGAGTAACTTCTTGAGGAAATAATTGGTGTTACGTCCAGGTTTAAGGAAAATAAGTCAATTTCGGGAATTAGAAAATGACTCATTCAAATACAATAACTTTTTCTTTAAATCTTATTTTAAAGAAAATCCCTTAAGGGGATACCGAACATAATTTCCACGCTCTACTATACCGCCGATTCTCTATGTTCTTTGCTAATCTCTAAGGCAAATTTGATTTTTTTAAATAATTTTCAAACGACTTTCTTAATGGCATTTCTGTTTGCATAAAAATATTATTTATAATTCGTAGAACGTGCGTAGACTTCTTTTTTGGCTTATTTCAATTCCTATTGCGGAAATTACCAACTTATTTTTCAGTAGGAATTGAAAAACTAGAATTATCACTACCAGAGACGCGAATAAAAGCTAAAGAAGTATTGTTAAGAATGAGTCAATTCATCTCCTTCAATGTCGAAATCAATGCTTTAGGAAATGGTAAAGATTTACATAAAAATAGACGAATATATAATTTGAATCCGTTCTTAGATGATTGTGGGATTTTATGTGCGGAAGGTCGATTATCTAAATTTTGCAAAGATAATTTTTCTTCCCATCCAATCATTTTAGTCTCAAAGGAAATAGTATCTTGTTTACTAATAAAGTTTTATCATGATAAATTTTTTCATGTAAGCCACGAAAGTGTAGTAAATGAAATGAGACAAAAATTTTGGATTGTTGGTGTGCGTTCGAAATTGCGAAGTATTGTGAATTGTTGTAACGTATGTAAAATATTTCGAGCAAAGCCGGCGAATCCAAAAATGGCTGCATTACCGACATATAGATTAGCTTATCGTTTTCGAGCCTTTCTCACAGCGGTTTGGACTATTTTGGGCCGATGCTTGTTAAAATAGGCAGAAGGCAAGAAAAACGATATGGCACTCTATTCATTTACATGACGTCTAGAGCTATACATATTGAACTCGCACATAGTCTTAGTTTTGATTCCGCGATTATGGCACTAAAGAGTTTTATGGCTCGTAGAGGAGTTTCTTATTTAGCTATATATTGCGACAATAGCACTAATTTTAAAGGAATGAGCAAAGAATTAAAAACGGTAGTTAAAGAGATTGATTCAGCAAAAATATTAGAGTTTGCTTGTCAAAAAGAAATTAAATAGAAATTCAATCCGCCGGCTGCTTCGCATATGGGTGGTGCCTGGGAGCGTCTTATTCGGTCGGTAAAATCGGCTATTAATTCTATACTAAAATCTCAAGCGTCTCGAGAAGAAATATTGTTGACAGCGTTAACCGAAAAAGAACACTGTGTAAATTCTAGACCTTTAATACAGGTATCAGTGGATCCAAGGGATTAAGAAGCCCTTACTCCGAATCATTTTTTATTGCGAGCATCATCGGGCGAAATAAGATTTGGGCGATGCGATGTACATTCAAGCGTTTCTCAAAAGCAATGGCGTATCGCCCAAACTTATGCAGATCACTTTTGGTAAAGATGGTTACGCGAATTTCTCCCGACTCCAAGAAAAAAGTGTCAAGAAAAAGGTCTTCCATTAAAAATAGGTACATAGTTCTTATTTTAGATGAAAATGTAGAATGGAACCAGTGGAGAAAGGGCGTAGTCATCCGCATTTTTCCCAACTGTGACTACGAAGTTTGCGTAGTGGAGGTGCAAACAGCTATTAGGGCCTTTGATAAGACCTGTACGAAAACTAGTATGTTTTGCAGAGGTACAAAACACCGAGGTTTTGTACGAGGGGCAGAATATTCCCAACAAATGAAATAATAATAAAAATGAAAACGTTGTAATGTGTCGCGGCGCCTAGTATAAGTATCTGCGTAGGCCTGAGTACACGGCGATTGTGTGAGGAGGTAATCGCCGGGGTCGCTTCTTTCTTACCAAAGAATACATTCGATAGTATTCGGTAAAAGCTAGAAGCGCGAAGCGAGAGTGACGGTGTTACTCTCGTGTTCGATTTGCCTTAGCCACACGCTTATTAATTTTCATCGTCATGACGACATTTTTTTCACATGTTTTTGTTTCTTTGAGAGAGTTGCTCACTTTTGTCTTGAACATTTTCGAATCAAGACACATTTCAATTTTAATTTATTAAATAAACAAAAAAAAACAAACTATTTTGTACCGTTGTTTAATTTAATTTAAATACTAAGCAAGAGCAGCTACAGCTACCAAGATTGTTGGAAGTTGGCAGCCGAATGGAGGTTGCTCGGATACTAGGCCAGGGTCATCAAGATTATTGTTGCTCGGATACTAGGCTAGAGTCATTAGGATCAGGATATCAACCAACCATCCAGCAGGGAGCATGGTGCCAGAATTGCCGTCCACCGAAACTAGAAACAGCAGAGCAGACCACAGCGAGAAATCTATTTCCTCCAACGAAGAGGAGAGATCCGAATGTGAAGACATCGTGGAAGGAGAAAACGTGAGACCGAGCCAGGCGAGAGAATACTACCAGCTGATGGCTCAACTGAAGGACGAGACTCCAGGAGGTAGGCAGCCGGAAATAAAGGCTCCCCACGAGTCGACCAGGCGAGAACCAACTAGAGTGTCGCCTCCTCGACGTATGCAGCGACGACCTTAAGCCAGACCCCGACGCCAAGGATCGGGCGATGACCGGAGTGACAATTAACATCGTTCAGAGACGTCAACCAGTAGCAGCGAAGCTGATAGCAACGCACCGGCATTGGCAAAGTCACCGACGGGTCAACGAAGATTATCCTTCTTCGGGGCGGAGCGAGAAATCCCAGAAGACTTCTTGGGCACGACTCGAGGATTGTCGTCGCGGCTGTAACTACCCCGATACACAGCTGTTGAAGGCGCTGCCAAGCATACTGTCGAAATCGGCAATGACGTGGTACCGAATAGCTAGGGATAGTATCACCAGTTGCAAGGAATTTAAAAAGGCGTTCCAGAGACATTTCATTGGAGAATGGACCGACAAAGACGTGGGGGCCGATCTGCACAATCGCACCCAGGCGAAAGACGAAAAGATTTCGCATTACGCCGCGGGGATAAAATTTTTAATCTCCCACTTCAAAAGGATGCCGTCCTTAGACGCTCAATTGGAGGTGATGTACACTGGCTTAGCGCCAGAGTACCGCGTCTACATGGAGAATAAGACGATCGACAGTTTTGAGGCCATCAAAATATATGGAAGACATGTCAAAAGAAGAAAAGAACTAAACAACGGTACAAGCAGCCGCCCGCGCCAGGCCGAACGCGTTTCCCCGGAGGAGTCTACTGGGGTAAGATAAAGTCTGCCAAAGTAGCGGAAGCGATTGCAGAAACCCGCGAGTCGGACAGCGAAGATGAAGCGACTTCAGGGGCGGCAGTCAAGACAACCCCAGCAAAAAGTGGAAATGAGAAGAGGGCGAAAAGTCGTAAGAAGAAACGCAACAGCGTAGATGGCAAGGTAGTGGTGATCCAGAGAGCAAAAACGTCTGGAGGAAAAGTGAACCAGGTGCCTCAGCAACCGACGGTGACCCCCACCACGGCGCCAACACCAGCGAACATTCCACCAGGGCCGTCACCGCAAGCGTGGCAACCCCCGCAACCCGCGTGGACACCGTCGGGCCACCACAGTAGGCTACTGCGACGCCAAAGCCGATGTGGACGCAACAAACAGTGGGGGCAACGGGGACCACGGGACCACCACCGAGACGCGCAGGTTGTCCCTCCTGTGTGGACCTAGGGCACAGAATTGCAGACTACCCTACGATCACATGCTATTACTGTAAGGCTAAGGGGCACATGTCCGACTCGTACCCAAACCGGAAGTTCCAAAATTGTTCAAAGTCGTTCCAAAATTGCGCCAAGTGCGCGTATCTCCGAACCATGTTGGGAAATGGATCAGTGGAAAGACAGAAGTATGACCTACTTCCCCCCTCACCTCGCCCCCACTAAGGATCATGGAGGAGGACGCCTCACGATGCCCGCAGAGTAAACCTTCAATTGTCAACGGCGACAGCAGCAGTGTAGCGAACGAGACTACAAGATGGAGACGAGCCCTATTGAAAAGAAATATGTATTTTTATTACGTATTTTTGATTCGTAACCGAAATACGTATACAAATTACGTATGAAATGTTCGTAACACAGCGTTCGAATTTGTGTGGTATTTTTGATACGTACTTTTTTCATCTTCATTTATTTTTATGTTATTTAAAAAAAAGAAATTAGTTTGTAGCCTGCTATACTGCCAATTGTGGAGATTATTATATCTATGATAACACTCAAACTGGGGGAATGAGCTTAAAAATGATTATTTTATCCGTATTAGACAGGGATCGGCAAAATTGTAATTAAAAATTACGATTACTTCATTACTTTTGTAATGTGTAATGGTCAGTTCGAAATTACCCATTACTTTTGTAATTTGTAATGGTCAGCTCGAAATTTTCCATTACTTATGTAATGGGTAATGGTCGGCTCGAAATTTCCCATTACTTCTGTAATGTGTAATGGTCAGCTCGAAATTTTTCATTACTTTTGTAATGGGTAATGGCGGAAAGAAAATTAACATTACATTTGTAATGCATTAATGATTAGCTTAAAATTTCCGATATTATAAATAAATAAATAAATAAATAAATTAAATCGATAAATAAACAAATAAATTAAATAGTTAATTAAATAGGTAAGCAAATCGATAAATAAATAAATTTAATTGCTAATTAAATAGATAAATAAACAAATAAACAAATAAAAAAAAAATTAAATTGATAATTGATGATGTAACTTGGTCCAGGAACTTTTTTTCCGCTTCGAGTTTTTTCTCAATAATCAAGATCGGGGTAGGCTTCCCTGTAGATGACGTTCCGTCGTTCTGAGGGTGTACCTGGACACCTGGACATCGTCTACTGGAACAGCACCCGACTTTTTTCTCAATGAGCAAATGCGGGGTGGGCTGCCTTGTAGACGACGTCCCGTCGTCCTGAGGCTGTTCCTGGACATCTGGACATTGTCTACAGGAACAGCGCCCGATTTTTTTCTCAATGACCAAATGCGGGGTGGGCTGCCTTGTAGACGTTGTCCCGTCGGCCTGAGGGTGTTCCTGGACACCTGGACATCGTCTACAGGAACAGCGCCAGATTTTTTTCTCAATGATCGAGTGCGGGGTGTGCAGCCTTGTTGACGTTGTCTCGTCGGCCTGAGGGTGTTCCTGGACATCTGTACATCGTCTACAGGAACAGCGCCCGATTTTTTCTCAATGATCAAGTTCGCGGTTGGCTGCCTTGTAGACGACGTCCCGTCGTCCTGAGGGTGTTCCTGGACACCTGGACACCCTCAGGACGAGTGTTCCTGGACACCTGGACACCCTCAGGACGACGGGACGTCGTCTATAAGGCAGCCCACCGCGCAATTAGTCATTGAAAAAAAAATCTGGCGCTGTTCCTGTAGACGATGTCCAGGTGTCCAGGAACACCCTCAGGACGAGGGGACGACGTCTACAAAGCAGCCCACCCCGAACTTGATCATTGCGAAAAAAATTGGTCGCTGTTCCTGTAGACGATGTCCAGGTGTCCAGGAACACCCTCAGGACGACGGAACGTCGTCTACAGGGAAGCCCACCCAAATCTTGGTTTTTGAGAAAAAAATCGAAGCGGAAAAAATGTTTCTGGACCGAGTTACATCATCAATTATCAATTTAATTTATTTATTTATTTATTTGTTTAATTATTTATCTGTATAATTACTAATTTAATTAAATTTATTTATTTACTTAATTATTTATTCATTTAATTTATTTATTTGTTTATTTATTTATTTATCTATTTATTTTTCTATTTAATTATTAATTTAATTTAATTTATTGATTAATTTATTTATTTTATGATAATCGGAAATTTCAAGCTAATCATTAATGCATTACAAATGTAATATTTATTATTTTTCGACCATTAACACTACAAAAGTAATGGAAAATTTCGAGCTGACCATTACACATTACAAAAGTAATGGGAAATTTGGAGCCGACCATTACACATTACAAAAGTAATGGGAAATTTTATGCTGACCATTCCACATTACAAAAGTAATGGGATATTTCGAGCTGACCATTAATGCATTACAAATGTAATGTTAATATTTTTTCGTGCATTACCCATTACAAAAGTAATGGGAAATATTGAGCCTACCATTACCCATTACAAAAGTAATGAAAAATTTCGAGCTGACCATTACTCATTACAAAAGTAATGGAAAATTTCGAGCCGACCATTACACATTACAAAAGTAATGGGTAATTTCGAGCTGAACATTAATGCATTACAAATGTAATATTAATTTTAGTCAAAAATATTAACGAAGTAATAATTAAGGCCGATCCCTGGTATTAAAAATAAGATCACGTACCAAAATTACGTAACAAAATAAGGTAACAAAAATAGGTAACTTTTATGAAAAAATTATGTAACAAAAATACGCAACTTTTCTACGTAACTTTTATACGTATTATTGTTACCTTATTTTGGTACATAATTTTGGTACGTGATCTTATTTCTAATATGGATAAAATAATCATTTTTAAGCTCATTCCCCCAGTTTGAGTGTTATCATAGATATGATAATCCTCATTATTGGCAGTATAGCAGGCTACAAACTAATTTCTTTTTTTTTTAAATAACATAGAAATTAATGAAGATTAAAAATTACCACACAAATTCGAACGCTGTGTTACGAACATTTCATACGTAATTTGTATACGTATTTTTGATTCGTAACAAAAATACGTAATAAAAATACACATTTCTTTTCAGTAGGAAGTCGTAAGTGGAATGAAAAATGTGCGGACGGTCGACATCAGACGAATGTGATGAATCACACGATAGCGAGCGAGAATACAGCGAATTCTCAGCCGGAAAACCGGTCGCAGCCGACGATGTCTGGAAGATGTGACCAGGAATCCGACCAGGGAACTAGACGAGTAGGAGTGAGAAGTCAGCGTGTGAGCGACAATACGACGGCGACCATGGATGCGGAACAGGCCAGAGACTATCGCCGGTTGCCGGAGTGGCAACAAGCGTTGGACTAGCTCCTCCAGGAGCCGGAAGAGGTGACGGCTGGAAATAACGGGACTGCCCAAATGTCTTGGCGCAGACCCGCCCTTTCAGGCTAGGGAGGGGGAGACGCTGAGCAGAGCTCAGCTGAAGGTAACGTCCGCCCCTTTGACTTTCAACCGAACATCCGAATAGCAGCGGCGTACCAGGATAACAGGAACTTCCTACACTTGACGATTGGCGGACGGCAGTACAAAGCTCTGCTGGACACATGGATGCCGGAGTATCGATAGCCGGACTTCGATTTGCCCAACCGACCGACCGATAACCCAGGCGTAACAAATCTGACGACACACCACATTGACAACCAGGGAGCAACTCCGATTAAGCGGTACGTCGGATGTTGCCAAAGATGTTAAAAGTGGCGCAAGACGAAGTCCAGAAACTGCGAGCAACGGGAGTGATCGAGAGGTCCAACAGCGAGTAGAGTAGCGTGCCAGTGATAACAAATAAATCAGACGAGTCGTATAGAGTACAGAGATCTTAACAAAGTGACGAAGCGCGACGCATATACAATTTGGGGAGTTGACGATTTTTGACCAGATGCGCTGATCCGGGTACATCACGAAAATCGACCTGAAGTAGCAAATAGTACACGGCGTTCTCGGTGCAAGGGTCAGGACTGTGGCAATTTAGAAGAATGCCAATCACCATGACGAATGCGCCAATGACGTTTCAGCGCCTAATCGACATGCTCTTCGGACCAGAAGTCAAACCCTACCTTTTTGGATATTTGGACGGCATTAAAGCAATGACTATAATGGAATAAGCGTTTAGACTCATTGCGCGATTTGGTAGCGACGTTTATTGATAATGCGCGAGAGAAACAGGCGACGACGTATAACAGGGGAAGGCGGTTAGTGACGTTTAATGTCGGAGATCCAGTAATGCGGCGTGAGCATCCGCTATCGAACGCGGCGCAAAAATTTTCTGCGAAACTAGCGCCGAAATATAGAGGGCCGTATCGTGTAACGCGTATTGTGTCGTCGGCGGTTTACGATGTAGAAACGAAGAGCAGTGGGCAAAGCGCGAAGGTTCACGTGTCCGATTTGCGGTAATACATTTCACCACGTGGTACACGAACTGGGACGACAATCTAAACCCCTTCCCTTTTTTTTATTCACAGATAGGCGACAAGGATGACGTCAACGAAGAGAGTAGAGTAGGCAAGGGAGGAGATCTCGCTGTTGATCGAACTGGCGGTAGAGCCGACGGCGAACGCCACCAGCTTACGTCCCCTACTCAAGTCCGCGCAGGACGAAATAGAGGACTGGCTGGGTTCCTTAATGGTGGCAGATAAATCACAGCGAGCGGAGGACCGTGAAGTCCCGGAAGAGCGTGGCGTCGAGGAGGCGGAACGGAAGGAACCGCAAGGTGTGGAGCTGGCGAGTCTGGCGTCCGTACTACCCCCTCAGCGTTAGCTGATACGGATCCGGAAGAGCTCGCCTATCCCCACCAAAGTCGCGCCCATCCTCACCTCTGCTGAGAAAGTCGATGCGGAGCTGCCTCTGAGTCCTCCGAGGGCCGCTATCAAACCGGCGGTTCGACCGGACGTGGCCGCAAAGGATGCCCCTCAGGAGTGGGATGAGCCCACAGAAACCTTCCGCATCCCCACTACGTCCCGAGACACGGTAAAGATGGAGCTCCCAAGGCCCATGCTGCGGGTGGAAGAAGGAGGGAAGCGCACGCGGTACAATCCGCGTCGCCAACAGACGCAGGACGACTATGAGTCGTGCAACCTGCCAGCACGAGAGGAAGAGTCGGAGCCAAGCATGCCGACTGTGCCCACGGAAGTCTTTGGTCGGCATGTAGCCGTGATTGAGGCAGAGCGAGGGCTAACCCCTCAACCCTCGACGGCGACGACGACCGCAGCGGAGGCGACAACGAGGACCATGGTAGCGATGACAACGAGGACGACGGCGCCGATGACGGAGGCGAGGAGAGCCTATATTCAGAGGATGACGAAGGTAGCCGGGGTAATGTTTGGAGGGTTGCGCTTCATTCTCACCAACTTAATCATCGATCCGCCGGCCCGGGTGTGCCTGAGTTACTGGCAGCCAGGTCACCGACGCCTGGATTGTCCGCAACCCTACCAAGGGCCTTACTTATATAATTGCGGACGCCGCGAAATCTACCTGACGGTGTGCCCGTGTTGCGCGGAGGCGCACCGGGCCTACGTCTTTAAAATGTACAGGAGGGAGGTGCAGCCCAACTCCGAATTGGTGGCGACAACATAGGCGAGACCCGCACCGACGTGGGGAGCGGAAGAAGAGGACGAAGAAGACGGCGAGCAGGAGTCCTGGCAGGATATATGGCAGTGCCATGATGCCGAGATGGCCGAGGCGGAACATAAACGTGCGGACCAAGAGCTACGGGTGGTTAACCGGCGCCGGGCTCAGGCGCAGCTCGAGGAGGCCACCCGTTGCCGGGCTGAGGCGGAACTGGAGGAGGCCAGTCGGAGGAGGAACGAGTGAGATGGCCAGCCGAAAAAAACCACCAACGGAAAGGAGGCCTCAAGGCCGACCCAGATGAGGGAGTGTTACGTCCAGGATAAGGAATATAGGCTAAATTTATTCGGAAAAACAAATAAACATGGTTTACACAATGTCAAAGGTTATAAATTTTAATGGTTAAAAACTTTAAGTGGAATTACAATGATTATACAATTTTTAAACGCAAGATGCGATGTTCTAAAGTTTACTCTTTTAAAAATTAAGTCATGTACCTCGCAATAAAAGAGATGCGTAGATTCTTGGATACGGCGGGTTGGGTCGGCTGGTCACCGCAGGTAGCGGCGCTCCCGCTATCACTCGTTGCTCCGGTCCGAAGGTGTCGATGCTCGCTCGCTTTCTCTCTCTCTCTCTCTCTCTCTGAGTTGACGTTAGACAGCATCTTCCCTTGGTTGCGTCGGTGGATCAGTCGCCTAGCCCGGTGTTGGAATCTCTGCTGCTATCCTTGTCTCTCCAATGTTATAGAATAGGCCGTTGCCCTTGCTCTGCGTTTTCCCGGCAGGGTGATCGGCGTGCCAGATTTCAAGTCCACAGCGGGCGGTCTCTCGTACTCTTGACGATGCTCGGAGAGGCTCGTCCCTGTGCAGACTGGTAGCTTCGTAGATATGACTGGCGTTCCTTTGCTCAATCTTGGGAAAATTCGGCTACTTAATTCAAATGATCATTTCCTGTCAGAAATTCGGACATGAATAATAATGTGATTTTGCGCTGGTATGTGATCTGTTCTTAGGGCTCATTGCCTAGGAAAAGTGTCTTTGCGCAATGTTTTTCTATTTCATGTCTTAAATATTGATTAGCATTCGAATATAAATCATTTTTATGTGCCGAAAACTTAATTATTCGGTATCTTATTTCAGTAATAAAATTCCTCCGTGATTTATTTCTAAGGTCTATTTTGTGAGAAAAGCGAGTGTGCTCTGTGCGTTTCCATCTTCTGTTCTGAATATTAATTAGTTCCTTTTACGAATTATCCTCAAATATTTCCTTTAATATATCGACGTATCATTGGGTGACCTTCCTCATCTCTTTTATTGCCTTAATTTGTATTCTTTCTACATTTCACACTTCCTTACAGGTGTACATAGAAATTTAGTTATGTCGTAAAAAGAATCATGTTTACTATTTTTATTATTCTGTACATTTTTTCTCGTTTCTCTACTTATTATTATTCTACACTTAATTTCCTTTACGACGTAACAGGAGCCAGTATCCGAGCCCACCCCAGCCGACATTGGTAGCGCCGAGGCCCCGCTCACCAAGCTGTTGGAGCAGCTAAAGGATGCGAGCCGGCCTACGTGCAGTGGGCCATCAGGCGGCGGTTCAGTGGCTCCGATAGTTGCGACGAGTGACGATACGCGGGCTCAGGGGTGTATGTAGTACCCGCGCCGGCCGCCCACGCATTTAATGCTGGATTCGTGGCTAGAAACTCGGCTAGAAGAAGGACCGGCGCGACAACTTATAACCGATTAACCTAATTAAGGGCTAAACAAGGAGCGATAATTGTAATTGAGTAGGGGAGAGAGAGAACGCATGTAACGCCGCGGGATGCTCGATTATCGCCATTGTCTAATGCGACACTCGTTGTCCGGAATTGTCAGTAGTAGCGTCGTGCTGTTCGCCGTGTAGTTTTTTTGGTCGCTATAGTTGTCGTCGAGAGCAGATAGTAGTGTCGGGGCCTAGCGTAGCTGTGCAGTGAGTGGAGTCGTCGAGTTAGTTGAGAGGAGCAACGAGCGATCTTGGAGAAAAGAAAACCTATACAGGCGACGGTGAGTGGACCAGTGGACAGGACCACGAGGACGAGTGAGACCAATACAGTGAGGAGAACAGCGGAGTGTCGCGTGACCGTCGTAGAGTCGGGGCACGAATTCCTGAGAACGCGAGTTGTCGAGGCGCGAAATAGAATTAGTGTGGCGTGACAAAATTTATCCGCGGGAAAAAGGCGTTGGCGTAAGTCGGGACGAGAGACACTAAACAGTTCTAATCAATACATTCGGAAGTCGTATTAAAGCACATATTTTTAATTAATTACTGTATCTTTATTTTTTCTATTGTGTGTGTCTGATTTTCTTCGCTGGGGTGGTTTTCCCCACCACCCTTAGACTAACGAGCACCTTTCGGGCGTGCAACCCACGCGCCGCGGCTATAGCCGAGCATGGTTATAATAGCGGAAATCGTATTTCGACGCCTCTTACGAAGAAAATCTCTTTTCAGTTTTGCGGCGAAGAAAATCCCTTCCAAAATTTGTGCCGAATATAATCCCCGCGCTGATTTTTCCGACGAAAAAGATCTCCTTCTACACTATTGCGACGAAAATAATCCCCTCGCTGATTTTTCCGACGAAAAAGATCTCATTCTACACTATTGCGACGAAAATAATCCCCTCGCTGATTTTTCCGACGAAAAAGATCTACAATCTTATAAAACAATTTTTTACCAATACTATCCCATACTTTTTAATCGAGGGTGCATTTATTTAAACAAATTATTTTATTTTACGTTTTGTGTTATCCTTTTTTTATACAATTTAATGTTAAACGTTGGTTTATTCATGGCTTATTTTTGGCTTATTCGTTAACTAAAACCATTAGCCAATTATTAGTATACCAGCGATTTTACTTCGTTTATTTTATTTCAATAAAGCGCAAAAACGCCAGAGACAAGACAGGCTAATTTTTGCCGCAAAAGTATTAGAAAGGCTAGTTTTCGCCGCAAAAGTTCTAAAAAGGATAGTTTTCGTCGGAAAATCAGCTGAGGAGATTTTCTTCGTCGCCAAAATGCAGACAGGGGATTTCGTTCGTACGGGGCGTCGATTTATACTCCGGCCGGCACCTTCAGTGCCTGGCCTTAGTTTTTTCAAATGGGAACCCCTATTTTTGCCAACGGAAAACGAAAGAGCAGAAAATTTTACGTCGAAACATGTGCTCAAGTCATCTGTTAAGGATGACGTTGATGGTCACACAAGGTCATTTAACTTCGAACAAGGTCTGGAACCTCTTGGCATAGGAAATTCTCAATTATTGTACCACAGAAGTTATTACCTTTATCAAGGTGCATGCAACGGTGAGCTTCGTGAACTGGGCACACAATTGAAAAATTTTATATAACCGTTTATACCAAAAAATTCCGCATCTTTTGCTCCTTCAGAATTGATAGTTAAAAAAATTCCGCGTCTTTTAGTTTTTTTATTTTTAAATAAAAACTTTTGTGTGCCAAGTGATTTTGAAATTCGAATAACATAAAAAATATTAACATTTGAAAGATTTAGAGTAGGCCAAACGATTGCTCGTTCTTCGTAAATCATTTATAGTAAGTCTGTTCATTATATAATTATAAAAAATAATTTTAAAAAATAAAATAAATATTTTAGACAATATTCCACCATTCCACGTTCCGTTTTTCTCGGTACTGTTTCATGCCGAGCTTGGTATGTATAAATACTGTAAAAAAACATTATTTTTGTACATATAAGATGAAAAGAAAATTTAATTTGTTTATTTAAAGAAAAAAAAAATATGTGAAAAGAAAATTATTTTGTGCCTTGTTTACATTATGCGCAAAATGTAAACAAGGCACATTCCAGAGCGCATTCCACACTCTCGCCCGGCTTAGCGTTTCGATATAAAATTTGCGACGAAATTTCCCTATGAGGCGGACAAATATTTTTCAAATAATTTTCTTTTCACATATTTTTCTTATTCCTTAAATAAAAAAAAATGTTCTTTTCACATAATAAAAAATTCTCCTTGTTTAATAAACAAAACAAATAAATTTTCTTTTAAATAAATAAATAGCCATTTAAGAAAAGAATGTTTATTTATTCATTTAACAAATGAGTGGTTATTTATTTATTTAAAGAAAAATTTGATTATTTAAAAGAAAATTTATTTGTTTTGTGTATTGAAAAAGAAAAATTATTTATTATGTGAAAAGAAAATTTATTTTGTTTATTTAAAGAAAAAGAAAAATACGTGAAAAGAAATTTATTTTGAAAAATATTTGTCCGCCTCATAGGAAAATTTCGTCGCAAATTTTATATCGAAACGCTAAGCCGGGCGAGAGCGTGGAATGCGCTCTGGAAAGTGCCTTGTTTACATTTTGCGCATAATGTAAACAAGGCACAAAATAATTTTCTTTTCACATATTTTTCTTTTTCTTTAAATAAACAAAATAAGTTTTCTTTTCATCTTATATGTACAAAAATAATGTTTTTTTACAGTATTTATACATACCAAGCTCGGCATGAAACAGTACCGAGAAAAACGGAACGTGGAATGGTGGAATATTGTCTAAAATATTTATTTTATTTTTTAAAATTATTTTTTATAATTATATAATGAACAGACTTACTATAAATGATTTACGAAGAACGAGCAATCGTTTGGCCTACTCTAAATCTTTCAAATGTTAATATTTTTTATGTTATTCGAATTTTAAAATCACTTGGCACACAAAAGTTTTTATTTAAAAATAAAAAAACTAAAAGACGCGGAATTTTTTTAACTATCAATTCTGAAGGAGCAAAAGATGCGGAATTTTTTGGTATAAACGGTTATATAAAATTTTTCAATTGTGTGCCCAGTTCACGAAGCTGGAACGGTGACGCTCTGCACGGCCTGCCCTATTGAAAAATCTTAAGTTCCTACGTAAGATCTTATGCCAAAATCTGATCTGTAATTTTTTTATTTATAAAGGTCTAAACACCGTGCCAAATGTGGATAAATTCGTTATTAAAGAATTTTTTTTTCCGGGACTTAGAATTTTTTCAGATGTGTAGCAAAATTTTTAAGTTCCGTATCTGAAAAAAGGCACATCGAAAAAAAATTATTTAATAACGAGTTTATCCACATTTTGCATAAGAACTTACGTAAGATCTTACGTAAGATTTTTCAATAGGGATGTGCTTCATGTTGTATTTTGTTATTGTTCAAGTATTTATTTTATTGATTTCATGAAAGTGTTTTGTTATAGACTTAAGTAAAATCGGTAATTGATTGAGTTGAGAGAGCATTTCAATGTTCGTTCGGAAATCAAAAAACCCCGCGTAAATTAGTCATGTGTTCGTTAAAAGATAAATACTAAATCCACTCGAATCGGGCCGCGACGTCATACCTTACACTGATTTTCATGTTAGGCTTCGAAGGCCGTACGAGCTATATATCTCATCAACTATGAAGTCTATAATATCTAATGAAGATTTCCATTGTTTTTATTTTTTTCATTAATTTTGTTTTAATTTTCAATTATTAATAAAATTTAACAGCATTCATATTAATTCGAAATTTTCTGCATCTGAAACACAGCAAGAATAAAAAAATTGTTCATAATAAATTTACCATTATGAGGGTAGGTTTAAATATTTTTTATTAGCAAAGATTGGAAAATAATAACAATAATAGCGGCATTGCTTTATGTATTAAATCTTATTAATAATGGCTTTATAATAAATTATTAAATATTGTGATGTGTATCTAAGAAATATAAGTGATTACAACTTCAATGATTATCTGTGATTCAATTAAAAATAAATTATTTATTTTGCCAATGTTTTGACATTGCACTTTGCAAATATATTTTAATATTAATGTTTGATAGTTCTTAAACTAGAAGTTACTTGTTATATAAACAGATCTTTCTAACCTCAAACCAAATAAATATAAGTCAAAGATAACATTACAAAATGTTTCAATATAACAATAAATAAATTTTACACATTTGAAATTAATTAATGTTGTACCAAATTGTTTCAACATTTCATTGCAATGAATCAGTCACAAATTAAATATTTCATTGTATGAATATTCAGTTTTTGCCGTGCCAGTTTTTTCTTTTTAATTTAAGATATTTAATAATTTTGACATACATCAGTCATTCAAATTACCTATAAAGGTTTAGGTAGCAATTATAAAAATATCTGATAAACAGAAAATTACTTGATGTAAAAAATTTTAAAAAAATTTTAATGTTTTAAAAAATTTTCCGTTGATAAAAAGCTGTTTTATGTGAGATTCATTGTGAAGGATACTTGGTGATTTTTATTGAGGTCAGCCTGTGTAATGGCAAATTTTTTAAAAAATTTTGCGAATTAGTAGACATTGCTGTTATACGGAGTGCCTTATATCATATTATCACTAGAGTAAAAAACAGGGTTCATATAAGATCCTGTTTTGTATCATGAATATTTTCTTTGGACTTTAGTCGATTGAGCTGAAAAAAAAGTAAAAACAGAATATCAGCTTTCTTTGCAATAATTTAAACAATATTATGTTTGAAGAGTACTAAGTAAGATCCAAACTGTTAAAAGCCACAAATACTAAAATATAATTTTGAAATTAAAATAAGAATATAAATATTCTCTATGGCCATATATCAAAATTTGCTATGGTGGTATAGTACAATTTAGTGTAATAAAGTATAATAAAATTTCGTGTAGCAAATGCCTATTGTTAATGGTATAAATTTTTACTATACAATATACTAAAAATTTAATAAAATAAAAGTTTGTCTCTATGTTATTCAAGTATAGTATATTGTGTGGTATTTTCGATACCTGCTTTTTTAATCTTCATTTACTTCTATGTTATTTAAAAAAAAGAAATTAGTTTGTAGTCTGCTATACTGCCAATAATAGGGATTATCATATCTATGATAACACTCAAACTGGGGGAATGAGCTTAAAAATGATTATTTTATCCATATTAGAAATAAGATCACGTACCAAAATTATGTAACAAAATAAGGTAACAAAAATACATAAGTTTCATGGAAAAATTATGTAACAAAAATACGTAACTTTTCTACGTATTTTTGTTACCTTATTTTGTTACATAATTTTGGTATGTGATCTTATTTCTAATATGGATAGAATAATCATTTTTAAGCTCATTCCCGCAGTTTGAGTGTTATCATAGATATGATAATCCCCATAATTGGCAGGACAGCAGGCTACAAACTAATTTCCTTTTTTTAAATAACATAAAAATAAATGAAGATTAAAAAAGTACGTATCAAAAATACCACACAAATTCGAACGCTGTGTTACGAACATTTCATACGTAATTTGTATACGTATTTTTGTTACAAATCAAAAATATGTAATAAAAATACATATTTCTTTTCAATAGGGACGTATTACTGGGTAGTGACATAAGAGACAATTTTTTTTTCTTATGTTTTTACAAATGTATTTTTCATTGAAAATTTCTTGAGCTGTGCCTATTTTTTACTTTACTCCAATTATATTCAGAAATTTGCCTATGCGATCTATTGTAGTATTGTAGTTTTTCTAATCCTTGTGAGCATATGTAAGTTCTTATATCTAATGTTAGCTGGTCTTTTATTATCTGATTCTCTTGGACTTCCAAGATAGAATCTGATATCTTTGTGTTTTTTTCTTGGGTTTGTTTTTTGCAATATTTCTTTATTATTTGGCAGTTTGTTCGTATAAAAACTAGTGCTATTTTTTGATATTTTGACAGTCTATTGTATTTTCCTTCAAATTATTTGTATTATCCATAGAATGTGTATATTAAATCCAATTTTGTTTTATCCAGTCTTTGATTTTCCTTTTTGTTAATTCTCATTTTTTCAAAAATTTTTGCAAAATTGGATATTAGAGAAATTGTTCTGTGATTGTTCTTTCATGTTTCTTTTTCAATGCACAGGTTAAAAATATGTGCTAATGGGCTGGATATGAATTCACTTGTTACTTTTATTTCTTGAGTGCTAATCTCATCTATGCCTCCAAATTTGTGTTTCATTTAGTCTATAATTTTTTTAATTACATCTTGAGTTATTGGCTTCCCTTTTAAAAAATCTAAGGTCAGATCTAAGATCATATGTGACCTAAGATCTGATGCCAAAATCTGATCTGATGAAAAAACTAAGTCCATCTAATTGAAAAATTCTAAGTGCGGCCAAAAAAAATTTTTTTAAAAATCCTGTTTATTTCTTATTTTGAACAATTTTGGACTGTATTTTTTAAAGAAATTTTGGGAATTTGGCCAAGTCCATCATCTGCAAAATTTCTAAGTTCCGTAGGACCATGTTTTTTACGCGATTTGGACCATTTCCTATGGATATAAATTGTCGAATTTTGCGAATGTTATGCGAGGTACCGCATAATCTCACGTAAACTACATTAATGTTATCTAATCGTGCCACGTGTTCTTGCATTTTGCCTTTTTGGTCAGCAATGTAGAAAATAAAAAAAGAAGATAATTATGCTCGGCGAGCAACGATTCGTGCATTTTAGTGGAATTCATAAATGAAACCGAGCCGTTTAATAATAAACCTTTGATCAACACTGGATATTTGAACTGGCTAGTAGAAGAAAATGATTTGAATATTCCATCAGTCGTAGAGTGTAAAGGTATTGCTCGGCAAGCACGAGCAATAGCTTTGTTAAACATAAGATTGTTTTTTCTTCACTTTTATATGTTTTTATAAATAAATTCTATATTCATTTAAAAACAGAAATGAAACATTGCTCGGCGTTTTATTTAGGCAACGTTAATTTAGAGATCTCGTAATTTCTTTTGAGTGCCGTTTATGTGAGTGCGAAAGTATTGAGCTCGATTCGTCTAGGGTTGCGCGCGTATTAAGCGTGACAACGTGGGGTTGCAACGAGTATATTGAGCTCCTTCGCGAGTAGTGTCTCTGGACGTACTGAGTCCAGAGACAACCGGAATACCTCCTCCTACCGCATAGAAAAACCAGAATGTTACATGGCGCCTGAACAGACTATGGTGGTTTAGGAGGTAGGCTTTAGTTTTTTTTTTTTGCTGTTATAGTTTTGTCATCGTGCTGAGGTATTTAGTGTCGGTCAAGTGAGTAAAATTAACGCGTGTGTTTGGCCGTGTTGATGTTTTTCTTTCTCTTTCGTTGATTTGTTTTTTTTTTCTTTTTCATAATGCCGGATTTTGATGAGTTTGGTTCCGACTTTCGGTTATGCGGTCCTTTTAACGAAGTCGAAGCAAACGTCGAAGAAGTTATGGAAACTGTATTTGAGCAACCAGAGATGTTGGGTCAGTTGTTTAAAGAAGTTAAAATTTTAAAAGCCGAAAATAGTGTTTTGAAATGGCAGTTATTAAATGTGGCACGAAGCACAACAGCACGCATGACAAAATTAGAGGTTAGAGTTAGCTCGATTGAAAAGCAAGTCGACGAGATAACGATCAATTTTAGTAAATTAAGTTTAAATTAAGTAGTGTTATAATCGTATAGGTGACGGATAAATTTAAGCGAGTAAATTTTTTCTTTATATAGCGTATTTCGATTTGCTATTAAAATACGTGCGGTGTAATGATTGATTTTTTTTTCTATTAAGTTTAAATTATTAAAAGCCATTGCATAAAATTATTTTTTTCTCCTTTTTTTCTTTTTTGAAAAGATATCCGCACGTAACGGTTTTTTTTGTCTTTCACTATTGTTCCTCAATTTCTTTTATCGTCAAAATGTCAGGAAAAATAGGCGTAGCGTGGATCTACCGTTTGAAACGCGAGGAATTAGTAGAGTCATTAACGAAGCACAATATGGAAAAGTCCGGGAAAGTTGATGAACTGCGCAAATATTTGATCGCTTTTGTACGTAAGAATCTACAATTATTCACCGATAAACCGGAAGATTCTGAAGATTATAACGAACAGTTAGATAAAACAGAGGAGGAAGAAAAACCAGAGTATGTTCAGGTATTAGTTAAGGAGTCACGGACATCGACACCAGACGCAAGCGGATCAGGCATGCAAAACCTAACCAGCGTGTTTGATGGACATTAATTGCAAGAGGTACAGCAACTGATTTACGACATGCAACAAGAAAGTAACTCAACAGCAAAGGTGCTGGACCAGATCTGGAAATGGAATTGCCACTTTTACTCTTTTCTTGAAATTCTTGAATTATTAAGAGGGGAAGCACTTCTGTGGTTCCGGAACATTTCTCAGGATATCACGTCATGGCTGGCATTACAGCAGGCCATAAGCGATTTCTACCTGTCACCAGAGGAAATGAGAAATTTGTACGCACAAATAAGAGAACGGAAGCAAGCGACGAATGAATCGGTACGTTCGTATGTGACAATGCTGTCAACGATGATGCGGCAGCATGGGAAGATTGACGCGGAAGAGCAGCTCGACAATCTTTATTATAATATGAAACCGGAGTTACGATTGTACGTTAATGGAGATAACGTGACCTCGTCGGTAGATTTAGTAAAGAAAGTTGAGCGGATTGAGCAAACGCTCATGTTGATGAAAATCGAGGATAGAAAACCGCGTATAAAGCCAACAAACAAAGTTAACGAAGTAAATGATGCGTCGTACGTAATTTTTAACAGTTAATGAAATAAAAAAAATTAACGGCCAAATTAGGAAAATTGCAAAAATAGTAGCTGTTGCAAATGGAATGCTAGTGAAAATTAATTATTGTTAGACGGGTAAAATTAAAGTGTTTAAAATTGTGTGAAGTGATTTGACAAATTCTAAGTGCTGCTCGCTTGAACTTTGGAGCCCAAGGATGAAGAAGGAGGATTTTATAGGGGAGTGAGTCCTTTTTAGGTTGTCGATTCGAGCAAGATTTAAAAATTTGGTGTTTGACTCCAGGAGGAGTCTGCGATGACTGTTTGAATAAGGAATACTGGCTGCGAGCAAGTCAATTGCTGCTCCGCACATCCAGTGCTAATGTTTGAAAATGAATTTATGTGATTTGGCTGTTTTCGAATCAGTGATTTATATATATAAGTGTCCAAGTTTTTATAAAATGTTGGTAAACGAAAAACTATTGCAAGTGAGGCTTGTCAAATAAAGTGGATGATTTTACATAATAACTCGTTGAATTTCTTTTTGTTTTGTCTATAGTTGGGTTTTTGTATTTTATTTGAAAACTATTTAAATGTGAAAATTGTTCTAATATAATAAATAAATCTTTATATAATTGTTCGGGAGTGTTGTTTGATTTGATTCATTAATTTGTTAATTTACTAATTTTGGAATGTTCTTTTTCTCTCTCTCTACTAAAAATTGAAATTTTAAATTTTAAATCAAATGGCGTAACGTCACGCTATTCACGCCGACGCTCGTATGTGTGTGTGTGCTCGCACCGACACGCTGGAGAGTTAAGTGTGAGCGAAGTAGAGAATGAGAGAAAGAGAGAGAAAGACACAGAGGCGCACTTCAAGTTGACGTAAGCTACGTTCCTTTGTACTGATTTGATTTTTAATTGGTAATTGAACCGAATTTTGAGCGGATGTGTATAACAAATTAATTATAAATATAATTCAAGGGAGGGCAAAACGCATATTGCCGTTCCTTGGATATCGACGCAAATTAAATGAAATGAAATGAAAAATGCATGTATATATGTATATATTTTAGTACATAAAAATTTACCTTAATGTATCCTGCTCCTGAGGACGATGGCGCAGAGGAGGACAAGGATTCGATTTTTGTTTAGTTTTGACTGGAGCCCTTATTGTACTCCGGTAGTATATTTTCAAAGTTGGCGGCTAACGCACGCAAAATCCAAAATAATCCAAAAAAAGATTGAAAGGGAAGACCGGCGGCGAACGCACACGGAAATCGCGGAAAAACTTAAAAGAAACTTAAAGAAAAACTTGAAGGGAAAAGCGCAGACCGACTAACGCACGTCCTTACTTTTCGACTTCAATCACGAGAGTGAAGTTTGATTTTTGATTCTTTATCGCGATACTTTATTTCTTTCCTTCTTGCACCCATTGCAAGATGGAAAGAAATGGTTAGTACAATGAATGCTTAGAAAGCATTTCCTCCCCCGCATTCCAGCACGTGGAGTGTGATATTGGACACTTTTTTGGCCTTGAAACTTCTATCTCACTTCAGCCAGAAAAGTGTCGTTGCATTTAATATATTTTTCAATTTATTGTTGAAACTAATAAAAAAAGGAAATTTGAAAAAATTAAAATTTTGTAACATAACATCAATATTAGATACCTGGATTAGACAAGAAAAAGAAGAAATGCAGCATATAAAAGGATGCACACCGGTAATCCAACATAAAATCAAGTTAATTGAGAAACACCAAAAAGGTGCTGGAAGCTGGGATTATAAGATCAACAAGTCCTTGGAGTTCGCCAATAGTACTAGTGAAAAAAAGATGGAAAAATGCGTTTTTGCGTTGATTTCCGAAAAGTGAGTTTGGTGACGGCTAAAAAGGCTTATCCGTTGCCGTTTTTTAATTCGATGCTTGATTGTTTACAAGGCGCTCGTATACTGTCATTTATTGATTAAAAAAACGGATATTGGCAGGTAGCGTTAGACTGAGAAAGCAAAGAAATAACCACATTCACAGTACTCGGCTTGGGTCTATATGAATTTAACTTGATTTCATTTGGATTGCATTCTGCAGGTGCAACGTTCCAACAGCTCATAAACACGATTATCACTCCAGATATGGCTGAAAATATATTTGTAATATCTGGATGATATTATTATAATTTCTGAAACTTTCGAAGAGCATATGAAAGGACTGTAGATTGTTTTCAAGAGATTAAAGAAAGCAAATTTGAAATCGAATTAGGAAAAATGAAATTTTTTACGCAGAGTTGAAATACCTGGGTCACGTGGTGGATGAATTCGGAGTACAAACGGACCCAGAAAAAGTGGCTGTTGTGCAGTAGCTTCCTGTACCAACTAACTCTAAAGAGTAAAAAAGATTTTTGGGGATGATTTCTTGGTATCGGCGTTTCCTACCGAACGTTGCAACAATGGCAACGCCGTTACAAGATCTTTTAAAGAAAAAAGCACAATGGGAATGGTAAGATGCACAACAACATGCATTTTTGGAAATAAAAATATGTCTAACGAATGCAATAATCCTCGCATATCCGGATTGGAATTTACTATTTGCATTGGAAACTGTTGCAAGCTTAGAAGGTCTGGGTGCAGTTTTAACTCAAAATGGTGGATGTAACACGGCCGTTTCTCCCGCAATCCAAGGACGCAGAGAGTAGTTGACCTTGCCACAAAATTATTTCTCAGCCTAGCGGGACGAAACCATAACCTTTCCTCCCGGCGCCCGATCGAAAAGGTTACGATTTCCACCTCGCGAGGCTGAAAAATAGTATACGCAACATGGGAAGTAAAAAAGAGTGCCTCAGATCACACGTTTGTCACCCTCGCCTTCCGCTCGGGTGCCAATTTACGTGCGATCTGGGACCATTTCTATTTTACCTCCCTTGTTAAGTAATATACTATTCCGCGTTCGTTATCCGCATTTTCTCCCGACTAACGCAACTCGGGTCGCAGGTACCCGGGACCGAAGACCGGACGTTTGCGCCTCGCGAATGCCGCTCGTACTCGATGGCGCGGCGCCTTTCGGCACCGCTGGCACCACTAACACACACAAGCGCTTATCTACCACTCCCTAACACCTTCCGGATCCCAGACCGCGCTAGAGTCCTAATAGCACCAGGTTCACTCTCCCAGTTATTCACACACACACTTACTTTCGCACAGCGAGGAGTCGCGGCGGAGAAGCTTCTGGCTGCCTCAGCTTAATTACTCTAATCTTTTCTCTATCGCTCAACCACTCCACCTCAATCTACGCACACTCATGCCACAAGCGAAGATACGCGCGACTCCATCCACCTTTCTCTCTGACGACGCAACCTAGCTCCACTCCTTGGAGTTCTCGGGGAGGCCCTTCGAGCTCGCTGATTCCCGGCTGACGACTCGCGACGCTCAGGGAAACGGCGGTGGCTGACAGGCTCCCAAGGTGATTACGTCGAGGAGGTAGCGGAGGACTCTCTCGCAACTCACTCAACACTCGACACGACACTCACGGCACTCTTTCCATAGCGCTCGGGTTTCACTCGCACGTCTGCACGCAGAGGCTGGTAAAACCGAACTCCCTCACCCACTACACGTTCTCGCTTGACCAGCGATCGGGAGGTGGTGCCAGGCACTAGCTCGACCGATCAGCTCTAGAGTCAAGACGGAACTCTCTCTTTCTTTCTCACCAGTGCGTTCTTGCCTTGTGGACACGTCTGCTCACCGTGGCTGACAAAGGCAGAACTGCCGCGCGCAGCCCGCGGGCCTGTCTTCTCGGCTCGGCCGGGCCGCGCGACCGATAGGAGGGGAGTCAATCGGGCCCGGCTGGCGACGTTGCTCCGGCAGCGAGGCAGCGAGCGAGCTCCGCCGCCTCGGTCTCCATCTCCCACCTTTGGCTCTACTCCACTTCCGTCTCTCTCGCACCCACATGCCGAATCCACTCCACCTCCCTCTCACTCTCTCTGATGCGTACAAATGACAGCCTTGTCACGTGGAGAAAGCGAAAGATTTATTGCTTATGCTAGTCGTTCTTTAAGCAAAGCAGAAAAGAATTTTTGGGGTATTTCGGGAGAGGTTACCAGGATAGCCTCGATCCAGCGTGTTTATGCAAATTGGTGGCCCCGATAAGGGCCGATTTTGCTTTGGGGAATCCTGAGGACTGATTAGGGTGGACGGTTTTCCCTCTCCGGCGACTTCTGCCTAGAAGGTCGCAGACGACGCAAACTGCGCCTCCGGCTGGCGCTCCTGCTCCTGGGGCAGTCGTCGGTGACGTAGAGAGCGCTCCGTTTGTTGGTGGTGGGAAGGCCCAGCTTCACCGCTGACAAGCGTCGCGGGTCCCTCAGCTCGAGGAGAGGAGCTGGGCGGCGGCCAAGCTGGCTGCCGAAACGGTGTTGGCCTCGTGGGGATCCCGAAGACCGCCTGAGGCTCGGGGCTGGCAAGTTTCCTGCTCTCCGAAGAGAGACAGAGAATCAATGTCTCTCGATCCGGAGAAGAGCAGAGCTCTTCCAGCTCCGCCAGGATCTCGGCGGCTTTGGGAAGAGGCTCCGTTGGCTCCGAGATGTGCAGTACCGGGGGATCCGGGGTCGAAGGGACCAAAGATGGCTCCTCGACCCGGAGCACCACACTCCTCACCAGAGGAGAGTCCGGTAACTGCGTTTCCGGTGTAGGGCGAAAATCCACGGGTGCCTCTGCTGCGCTTCTGCCAGAGGTGGTGTTCCCGGCGGGGACTGCGGCTGTGCGACGTCATTCTTGCGCCGGACTCGGTTAGGCCATGGGCGCTTAATGCGCCGGAGGCATTGCCGCTCTGAGCGGACGCGGGGTTTCGTTGTGGGTGCCGTGCTGCCTGCGAAGATCCGAATGGCTTGAGCACCGCGAGCCGAATGACTCCCACGGCCCTCGCGCTCCCCTAACATGCATTTGCGGAGGGCAGCGACGAGGGCCAAAATGAAATTTTGAAAGAAAAACGGCGTAAAATGCAAGGGGAAATTGGATCGCCAAGGAGTGTCCCCCCGGCGCTGTTGCCGCGGGCGCTAACTCCCTGGGACGGCGCGTGTCCCGGAGAAGATCCGGGACTGCAGGCGGCGTGATCCAGTTGACCGCTTAGTCGGGCTGCTATTCGGGGCGATTAGCCCCAGGTAAACCCCTTCGGCCGGTTATTCGGATGCCGCTTGCCTCGCTCCGGAGTTTGATGCCAATCCTTCCTCCTTGCGGTAATCGTGCCTTACACGGACCGTCGCGAAAGTCGGTTAAGACTCCCGTAATGGCCATTTGTTAGGCCAAGAGGAAGCCGGGGCGTACCCCCAGCTTCACTGCCGCTTCTGCTCTCCTATGGCTATGACGCGCGTCCCGAGGGATGCTCAGAACCGCAGGCGACGGAGTCCGGGTGGCCGCCTAGTCGGGCTGCTATCCGGGGCCAGTAGCGCCAGGCAAATCCTTTCGGCCGGATACCTGGAGGTCGCTCGCCACGCGTCGCCTCAAGGAGCGAAGCCTCCTCAGCGTAGAGGAGGACGGGTCGGGAGCATCGGGTTGTTTCCGGAGGCTGAGGCCTCCAGGACCAGTGAAGCCTTCAAAAAGGCTGTTTTGCCAGCGAGGGGAAGGGCCTTGTATATCGACTAGAATAAAGGCCAAGGGTATATGGTACATAGAGCATTTATTTTATGAAATATCACTGGAGCATTCGGCCGGGTGGGAGGGGGGGCAGGCTCCGGCGGTGGCTGGTGCGGCGGCTCTACCGGTGTCCTCCTCAAGAGCTCCTCTCGGTGTTTCGGCTGAGTCGCGACTAACAGATTCGCGCTCCCCCTCCTCCTTTTGTGCTATTCCGCCAGACAGCTCCGACGGGCCTCGAAGCGGAGAGGGGGTAGCCGCTATCTCGCGGGCGAGACGCGTGGTGGGGTAGCGCCGTCGCGCTTGCGACGGCGACGGATGCGCGCGGGTTCATGAGTGAGTAGGCGATTGCCGCGGGTAATGCGGCGAAACGAATAACCCCACGATTATTCTCTGCGACAACAAAAGGGCAATCAACCTTAGCAAAATTTCTCGTTTAGAATTTTTTAAAATCTATATTTCTGTTATAAAAAAATGTTACAATAGAGTATATAAATATAAATTTATAAATGTAGAAAAATAACACAAAATCACAATAATAATATAATTAATATATATATATAATGTGTGAATGATACAAGAATTGGTTCTCTGTAAATAACAAAGATTTTATTGTTTTATTACAAAAATACATTCAGATACCTAATCTAATTACTAATCTTACCTGTAAATAACAAAGAAACAACATTCAATGTTATTATTCACACTATCTGTTTTTGGATTACTTTTATAAATTTATTTCATTGTATTCAGCATGGCTCAATCGAGCGTACTAATTGCCACGTATAATTTTATTGTATATTCAGGTATCTAACTTACCGATCTAATCACGCGCCTACCGTCCTAACTACGCGCGTGATTCAAATAGATTAAGGATATTTTCCTTACATCTCCCCCCCTCCAGCGAAAATTTTGGTACAAAAATTTTGGTACAAAGTATAATCACAGCACTTTACAAAATCTTACAAATTACTAACTAATTATTTTGGAGATGGGGTGAGTTTTGAAATATGGAATAAATTTGATTCTGATTTTCCGTACCCTGCATCAATTTTGTACATTGAGTTTGATATCTTCTCTAAAATTTCGTATGGTCCCATTCTTAATTCATCCAATTTTTTTCGGTTTAGTCGGTTCCCGTTCTCGATGTATACTAGATCTCCCACTTCGAAGTTATATTCTTTCTTGTTTTTGTCGTATATCTTTTTATTATAATCATGGTATTTAATACTATTCTTGAAGGCGATTTTTCTGTCATTTTCTTGATGATCACTACTTTTGTTTCCTTTTTTTAGTTCGTTTGGTAATGTTGATGTATCTTCACCACATAACAAATATTTTGGACTGAACTTCGTTACTGTGTGCTCCGTTTCATTATATTTATCTACGCACTTGTGTGCTATGGTTGTCCATGCGTATTTATTCTGTTCTTCGTTTATTGCACATCTAATTTTGTTTACTAACGTTTGATTCAGTCTTTCATTTAGTCCATTCGAGAAGGGCGCGTTAGCCCCTGTAAAGATCAACGTGATGTTCTCTTTTCCTAAAAAGTCTTTGAATTCTTTAGAGTTTATACCCGGGTATTGATCTGTTAAAAGTGTCTGAATCTTATGGTTTTCTAGAACATTTTCTGTTAGCTTAATGAAATCATTTGCATTTTGTGTTTTTGATGTTAATATATATGCAAATCTTGTAAAGTGGTCTGCTAAGAGGTGTAAATACTTTTTTGTAGACCTTGAACCACCGAATCCACCTATCGTGTCTATAGAAACTATTTCAAATGGTTTGGTTGCCGGGCCCAGGTATGACATTAATCCAATTTTATCTTGTCCCCTGGATTTATTTTTTATACATACTTCACAATTTCTGCAGGTTTTCTTTATGTTTTCTAATATATTTACTGCTGTATAATATGGCAATATTTTATTCTGCATCTGATTTACTTCAATATGGCAAAATTTTTTGTGGGTATTTTCCAACAACTTTTTACACAGTCTTTCTGATAATATAATTTTTTCTTTGTTTCCCGTTTTTTTATAATATAGATTACCTTTAACAATCAATTTTTCTTTGTTAATTTTTATGTCTTTGTTAATTTTTTGATCTTCTAATATTTCGTCTAATTTTATTAAATTTACAATTTTTAATTTATCCTCTTCATCTTCCTGGGGTTCTAATATTGGGTTTCTGCTGAGACTATCTGCTTCAAGATTTTCTTTTCCCGGTAAATATTTCAGTTCAAAATCAAACTGTGACAAGTAATAGGTGAGATCACCTAATTCTTCATCTGTTCTTGCTTTTATGTTCATTTTTTCTAATGGTTTATGATCTGAAAATACTTTAAAATGTCTGCCTATGAGCCAGTGTTGCCAGTATTTTATTGCTTCTTTTATTGCTATACATTCTAAGTAAATCGCTTTTTTCCTTTTTTGTGATTCATTTAGTTTTTTTGAAAAGTATGCTACTGGTTTTTCAGTTTTTTCATCTTCATTTAATTGTGGCTGTTTCAATACAGCGCCTATGCCTTGTAGACTTGCATCTGTATATATATGAATTGGTAAATCACGATCGAAGATAGCTAAGACTGGTTGTGTGCAGAGGAAATTTTTCATGTAATTAAAGGATTCTTGGCATTCCTCGGACCAAATAAAATTTTGTTCTTTTCTTAACAAGTTATGCAGCGGTTCTAGAACTAGTGAAATTTTCGGTACATATTCCCTATAAAAATTTATTTTTCCTAAGAATTGTCTCACATTTTTTTTATTTTTTGGTATCGGAAATTCTTTTATAGAAATTAAGTTATCTTTTATTGGTGCAACTGAGTTGTGCTTTATTATATGTCCTAGATATTGCACGGAATCCAATGCAAATGTGCATTTGGAAAATTTTAGACGGAAACCTTCTTTCATTATTGCTTCCAACAGTCTTCTTAAATGATTTATATGTTCTTCGAAAGATTTCGAGAATATTAGTATGTCGTCTATATAGTTGACTGCGAAATCTGATAATTTATATTTTCGTATTATATTACTTAAAATTCTTTGGAAAATCGCTGGTGATGTTTTTAGCCCAAATGGTAAACAAGTCCATTGGAAATGACCTTCTTGAGTTATAAAGCCTGTTTTTCTTCTATCTTCAATTCTTAAAGGTATTGACCAAAATGCAGAATTTATATCTAATTTTGAAAAATATTTGCAATTTCTTGTTTTTAATAATAAGTCTTCGACCAGAGGAAATGGTTGTGATTGAGGAATTATTAACTTATTCAAATCTCTGAAATCTATGCATAATCTTGATTTTCTATTCTCATCTTTTTTGTAAGCTAATGTTACCGGGGCAGCGAAAGGGCTGTATGATTCCTCAATTAGATTCCTTTTTAGTAATTCTGAAATCTGTTCTTCTATTTCTTTTTTATCTTCAATTGTGCATCTATATGGTCTCTTGCTACAATATTTATCTATTATAAGATCTATTCTGGCTTCGTAATCTGTTACTTTGCCTACATCATATTTATCTTTTGCAAATATATTTTTATATTTGTCTATTAAATTCATTATTTCTACTTCTTCATCTTTATTTAAGTGATTTGTTAGTACATTAAATGTATTTTCTACAACATGTTCATTGAAATTTATTTGATATTCTTTTTTATTAGATTCGGAACTTTTTTGTTCTATCTCTAAATTTTCATTCTGTATTAATCCGAATTTTTTTATGCAATCTAGTCCCATTAGAAAGTCATATTTAAAATTTTCACTATTAATTACGAACACATTTATGTAGTCTTCTACCTTCAGTATTTTTGCTTTCAATTTGATCAACCCATTTGTTGGAAATACACCATTAATTGTTCTAAAATTTGTCTTTTGTATCTCTTCTTTTTTACATTTTAAACG
Source organism: Sycophila sp. Sp_5 (assembly GCA_018906775.1). Taxonomy (NCBI): domain Eukaryota; kingdom Metazoa; phylum Arthropoda; class Insecta; order Hymenoptera; family Eurytomidae; genus Sycophila; species Sycophila sp. Sp_5. The sequence continues at coordinate 52,413 of JACCID010000291.1, forward strand.
TATTAATTTTGAATTTATTAATGAAATATTTGAGCCCGGGTCATAAATAGCATTTACTTCTAAAACGTCGTTTAATTTAATTTTGAGTTCAATTAATGGTGGGACTATTAGTTTTTTGGATCGTCGTTACTTAATTCCACTTCCATTTCCAAATTATTAACCTGCTTAATCTTATTACCTTTTTCATGGTCTTTAAACCAGCATTCAGCCTCTGGGTGAAAGCGCGTTCCTTTTCCTTTATCGCTGCACAATTTACACGGCGTTTTCTCACTCTTCCCTTTTATGCTTGGTTTCTGTTTATTTGCTTCAAAATTTTTCTTCGTTAAATGCTCTAATTTTCCTATCTCGTTGTGTAGGTCTTCTGTTTTTTTTAATTTTTCTCTGTCTATTCTGTCGGCTATGTAATTTGGCAATCCCGTGGCGATGATATCAATCATTGTTCCGTCATCGATGGATTTTCTTATTTGTAATAAAAGTTTTTCTTTTTTCATGGAATAATCCAATAACGAGCCTGTCTGATATTTGAATGTCATCGCATATCTTATTGGAGACCAACCTTTACTAGCGAATGTGTTGCAAAAATTCTCTTTCCACGTTTCCCATTCCGATTCAATTGTCAATTTAAGCAGTGTACAGCTGTACCAATCTATAGCACTTTTATCCATAAATGATTTCAAAATTTCAATTTTTTTTCCGTTTGTTCTTACATTGAACCGTTCGCATTCTTTTTCAAAAGCAGTTATCCATTGATTAGCATTTGAATTTTTTCCGTCAAATTTTTCAATTGTGAATTCTTTAGCTAATTTTCCAGCGTTTTTTTCTTCAGACTTTTCTTCCCTTGTTTCGATTAATTTTTCTAGCAATTGTATTAATGATTGTTCTGAGGGATTAGAGGTTATGTCGGCTTGTTCGACTATTTCCTCTAAGTATTCTTCCGCAAATCGTATATTTCCATCACTATCACAATACTCCTTTTTTAATTCTTTATTTAGAGTAATCCAGATTGTTCTTGTTTGGCCCCTTTTTGTGCACGTTTTTTTTATTGTAGCAAATGCAGGTGTCTTAATGAGTTCCACGTGTCCTGCCACATTGAGGTGGTCGTGGGGAATTCTATAAGTGTGGCCATCGGGTGTGGTAATTTTAGTGACGCATAAAATATTCGTTTTATCATCCACAGCAGGCAGCACTTTAAATTGAAATTGTAATTTATCCATCGTGTGGTTTACAACGAGAATGTTGTTTTATAATGTGTGAATGATACAAGAATTGGTTCTCTGTAAATAACAAAGATTTTATTGTTTTATTACAAAAATACATTCAGATACCTAATCTAATTACTAATCTTACCTGTAAATAACAAAGAAACAACATTCAATGTTATTATTCACACTATCTGTTTTTGGATTACTTTTATAAATTTATTTCATTGTATTCAGCATGGCTCAATCGAGCGTACTAATTGCCACGTATAATTTTATTGTATATTCAGGTATCTAACTTACCGATCTAATCACGCGCCTACCGTCCTAACTACGCGCGTAATTCAAATAGATTAAGGATATTTTCCTTACATATATATATTTTTTAAAATGGCTTTTTTATAGGAACGCGGATCTATATTTCTGTTATAAAAAAATGTTACAATAGAGTATATAAATATAAATTTATAAATGTAGAAAAATAACACAAAATCACAATAATAATATAATTTAAATATATAAATATAATATATATATATATATATATATATATATATATATATATTATATTAAAATCATAACTTTTTCCGATCAAATGTGCATACCTTTTTTTAAAATGGCTTTTTTATAGGAACGCGGATCGGAATTGAACCGGAATTGGAATGTACGTAAAGCAATTTCGTCAGTGGTCCATAAAATCCTTTAATATATTTACTATTGTTTTTTATCTTGTATTTTTTCTACATATAATTTTGTTATCATAATTTTTGTTATCATATTTTTTGTTATCATATGTTCACGTCACCTTTTGTCACTTACGAATGGAATGACGAACCCGGGATGAATTATCTTTTTAATGCATTCAGTTGCAGAGTGCACTTTTCCCCAAATGCATAAAAATGCATTTTTTCCAAAATGCATAAAAATGCATTTTTTCCCAAAATGCATAAAAATGCATTTTTTCCCAAAATGCATAAAAATGCATTTTTCCCCAAAATGCATAAAAATGAATTTTTTAATCTGCAGTAACACTTTCTCTCTGCATTTAACGGGCTTGAGACCGTCGCACAGAATCATTTATACGGCTGCATTAAAAGTGTCATCATATGTTTAAATATGTTTACCTATATTAAAATTTATATTTTAAATTTCTCATATACATCACAATTCTCTCATTAATTTACGTTTACGTATTGCAGACTTGAGAATACAAGTTATGTATAAAATAATTAAATTTTTTTGCTATTATATCATATATTTTTCTATTTTAAGCGCTACAGATTCTAAAATCCGTTGCTGCTGTATGTTTTAAATGTTTTAATATTAACGCGGAATCAATTGCCCAATAAAATAACAAAAATTCATATTAATTAAAATTAAATTAAAAATTCCTAAAATTTCTAACCAATCATGTTCACGCATTACAAGCTTCAGAACACAAGTCATATGAAGTAATTATATTTTTTTGGTATCGTATCATACTGTTTACTTTTATATTTTTATTGTTATATTTTTTATACTTTAAGCGCTACAGATTGATAAGAGCACTTGTAACAGATAGCTTATTAAGTCCATGTAAATGATGAGTTTTCTTCAAAATAAATTAAAACCTTGACAAAATTCTTATTACATCTTACAATCTAATCAATCAATAACATTCTCAATATGAGTTTTGCTAACTTTTACTCTATTTTTGCTGCATTTATAGTCTATAAAATACTTTGTAAATAACAATAGCTTATTATAAAAGTGAGGTTAGAAATAACAGTAAAATAATAACCATACGTGTATAATACGCCTGCGCCGCTCAAATATTCCCATAGGGATAACCTAGGGATTTTTTTTGCCCGCCTAAATTCAAATATATAATTACTGAAATTAAGAGAGTATTAATACTAACAAGTTAAATATAATAATGTCCTAAAAAAATTAAAAAAATCTATTTTATTACGTTTACTTATATTTTGTGATCTAACTTCTTAAATTTTAAACTATATATATATATATGCTATCAAAAATTAATATAAAAAAAAAGATTTTTTGACAAATTTCGAGTAGTCTCTTTCTTTAAAATTGGCTTTTCATGAACGACTGACGCATTTTCTTTAAGGACATTTCAATTCCGGTTCAATTTCGGTCCCATACTTATAAAAAAGCCATTTAAAAAAAATAAGCACATTTGCTGGATAAAAAGTTATCATTTTAATAACATTCTTTAAAAAAAAATGAACGTCTGATTTACGTTCATTATCAAATGCATTACAATTTGTTAACACTTACAATTAGTATATGTAATACTAACAAGAGTACCAATTAATTGTTATTAATAATCATTTATACGTTATTTAATCATTTTTAAATAATTACTGTCGTATTTTAAAACCTCAGATCATCCTTTAAAATGATCTATTCAACCAACCGAGCGAGGGAGGATTCACTGCCATAAACTGTTATAAACTGTTATAAACTGTTATTACAGTCTAAAATCCGACCTTTATCAACAGTTATAAATAGATTGAAACTTTTTTTAAAAATTGAAATAAATAAATATATACTATTATTAATTATTATTTGATAGATATTATTTCCGCCTAGGAATATACAAAATGTAAGTTGATTGACTGGAATAGACCGCAATTTGGCATTTCATTTATGCCTAAAGTATAATTTTTAGTTGGTCCAGTCCAAATGATTTAAAAATAAAAAAAAAAATATTAAAATTATATGCAATTAAAAGTTTCTAATCATTTTATATGACTTTAAAGTAAATAACTATTAAAATTATCTGATATTATAAGTTTCTAATCGTTTTTTTAAAATATCCAATCAAAAATATCAAATCAACCGACCGAGCGTTAGCGAGGGAGGAAACACTGCTAGTAATATAATTAAATTAATAAATTTCTAATTTTACACAACTTCTAACAATATAATAAACAATAAATAATTTAATATATGAAAAAAGCTATAATTTAGTTCCCAGAAATTCATAACGTGTCGCTCAATAACAAAAACAGTTTTCTTAATTTTATACCTTAAAGGCCCATTGTAGCAAATATGCTACATTCAATTTTCAAAAATCATAGTTTTTTATAATTATTGAAATAAATACTAAATACACAATAATTACATTATTTGGACTTTATTTAAGAAGATTAAACATTAATAAATAAAAAAAAAGGTTATGCCTAATTTCTTTTTGTAAAAAAAATAAACGTAAAAAATAAAATTAGGTCAAATTTTTTTTTGTAAAACAAAATTTGACATTTTGTCAAACATAATAAATTTGAAAAATTATTATTTATTTTAATGTTATGTCACGGCTTGATCTAAAAACTCGCGCCGCGAAGTTGCGAGGATAGGAGCGATACATGAGGCAGGCGGGGAGAAAATTAGAGGCGCTCATTTGCGAGTTATGAGACAAAGGTCAGATTGATCCGGGTGATCGACCGCGTCGGTCGATCTCCAAACAAGAAGTGCCGTTGGCGTTTGCCTACGTGGTGTCGAGCCGACAATCGACCAGATTGGCGTGAAGGACGACTCCAGGAGAAGAGGTCCAGGAGCAGAGCAGTCCAAGCGCCATCGAGCTGCTCTGAGCCGCATTCCTCGATTGTAGTTGTGTGGCACAACGTGTGCAAGTGTGTGTGTGTGTGTATGTGAGGGCATCTGCCCAAACAGCGCGCGCGTTCGCGATCGACCTCGACCTGCGCGACAACAACGCGTGGTTTGTTTTGCTTGTTGATTTGATCGACGAAAGAGAAATAAATCTCTCTAATATTTATTTCAATCTTTCTGTTATTTTCCCGGTCACGTCCAACCTTCTCGTGAACCGCGACCGAGAGCTAGTCGGCGCGGGTGATCTTCGCGATACTTTTCAGCACACACTCGGGCTCAGTGGAGCTCGAGAAAGCCGGGAGTTCGAATCTCCCGGCGTTTGTAGCGGACGGCATCGCACGTGTGCAGCAAGCTGCTGCACACAGCCGCACCGAGGGACGTAGCTGCGGACCAGGGGCGACCCCGTTACAGTTATAACAAAACAATAAAAAAAAAATTCAAAGAAAGAAATACATCTACAGATTGCATTTGGCATACTTTTTAAGAATCTTTTATGTAACACAATGTATTTTATTCATTTAATAAGTTTTTATCAATGTCTTAGTGAATGTAGCAAATTTGCTACATACGGCGCTAAAGGGTTAAAAAATTTTCTTTCGATGGGACTTTTTTAATAACGCGTTTACCCGCATTTTGTCCGGTGTTTAGTCCCTTATAAATAGAAAAATTTCAGATCAGATTTTGGCATAAGATCTCGTGTAAGATTTTTCAATAGGGTGGCATTGTATAAACACTTGTGTGGTGTGAGGGAGATGTGACTATAAGAAAAATGTAAAAGAATCTTCGAAAGATTTGCATGCAAAATTGACTTGATACGAAAAATATTGTATCCAGCATGCCCACTATACCACGCATTTTAGCTAAAGTATTGGTTGACTAGTGATAAAAGAAGAGTTGCTGGATCAGGTGAATTTATTTTCCAACCACCTTTGTTTTATCAATCCTCCTCTTCCTTCCTGTCCAATTTAAAATTTGTAGAATGTGTGTAGACTTGTTTTTTTAATGATTTCAATTCCTATTGCTGAAAATACCTACTTATTTGACAATTAGAATTGAAATCAGCCAAAAATGTCAACGCACATTTTACAAATTATAAACAATGTTTTGAAGCAATCGGAAATGCCATTAAAAAGCCGTTTGAAAATTATTTGAATAATCAAATTTGTCTTAGCTGTTAGCAGAGAATATGGAGCATTGTTGCTACAGTAGAGCACCGAAATTAAGATAGGCATCCCCTTAATAATAAATTTCGAAAGTAAACTAAAAATTACGTTATTAATTTTGAACTACGTTATTAATTATGCCTCTAAAATTTTCATGGGACATAATTACTCTTATAAACTCTCTTCATATGCATCACATTCCAATGTTTTGTAAAAAACAAACTAAATCCTATACTACACAATTTTTTATTAACCATGCCCTAGTCGATAGTCCCGGTTGCCCCTGCTCGGAGACGTGCCGACTCGCGCGTAGGCTAAAGGCCCATTGCGCTTTGTCTCCTTGTGTCGTTATTCCGAATGAAGCTACCAATCCAAATGATCTTATACCCCTGAGCTCGACAATCGATTATCCCGGTACCCTCTTACTTTTTCCTGCCTACAGACTGGATCTGATCCTATTTATTGAGCCAATAAAGCCCGATACACTAAAATTCCTAACAACCCCATGCTCTAACATGAAGTTTCCACTCTCCCTCCGCCTAACTCCCAGAAGTCTAGGGCAGTCACACAAAAGGTGCACGGGGGCCTTGTCGGCTTCACCGCAGAGCCTACAGAGTTTCCTACTCGTTTTTCCTATTTTATACCTGTGGTTCGAATTTGATCAGGTCTGCTTTCCAGCCTCGGGGTACCATCTCACCAATGATACCTTTGATGTCTTTACACCCCTGGTTGTTATACCATCTTTTGCATTGTTCTTTTTCCACCCAGGTCTGAATTTTCATTTCTAGATGGCAAAGCGGTACGACAACCTTAGTAGCAGTTGCTCTAATAGCCGCCGCTCCTCTTTTCGCGAGTCTATCTGCCTTTTCATTACCTAGAACACCTGAGTGTCCGGGGCCCACGTTAATTCTACATCACATCTCTCCGAAAGTCTATCTAAGGAATTGCGTCACCTTTCCACTATTAGTGAAGTTACCTCCACTTTACTCACACGTAGGAGTGCTGCCTTGCTGTCGGAGTGTATGGAGACCTTTCGGTCTCTCCATTCCCTCTCTAGCATATGCTCTGCACAGCACCTGATGGCTTTGACTTCCGCCTATAAGACCTTTGTGTGGTCCTCCAGGGAGAATACTAGCTCTGTGCTAGTTCCATTAAGCCACGCCGCGGCTCCTGTTCCTTTCTCATTTTTGAACCCGTCGGTAAACAAGAGACTAACTCCTATCATCGACGGGTTGTCCTCTTGTCTTGGCTGAATCTCTAGTTTGAACTTCCAAAGAACTTCCTGGCGGTTCTGTCAATTTCCTTGTTGTTATTTATTTAGGTCAAATGACTTGATCAGTTCATTGTTTTCATGTTCGGCTATAGTCCTTGTTGACCTGATTTTGGCCTTATGGGCAGCCGCTCTTATCATCAGCTCTAGCGGAGGAAGGTCTAGCACCATTTCAAGAGCCTTTAATGGTGTCGACCTCGCCATCCCTGTGATGCCTCTCATAAACATAGTGTACGATGTCATCTATACAAATCCATGTATTAAATGTGCAGGCTTTGGACATGGTGGCAAAAAATGTAACAATGACCCTCAGTGCTACAAACAACATTAAAAATAAACAGTGCGCAAGCAACATTAAAAAGTATATTAGCTCTGAAGATAGTAACATAAAATATAAAACCAATTATAATATAAACCATACAGCAATTGATAGTGAATTATGTGAAATATTAAAAAAGAAAGTACAAAGACACACTCCCCTTCACATGCTTTTGTCACCCTTCGGCAAAAATCTGGGAAGAAAGAAAGTTTTATATTATTGCGAAAACCTATTGCAGCTCCCAAATTCCGACGGCATTCTTTTCTGTGAAGCAAAAGCTTTAGAAAAATACATTTACATTTGAAAAAATTAAATTTCCTCTTTTTATTAACATTTAAAAACTAATAAAAAAAGTCAAAAATTTTAACCCTCATAAAACTCCGTATAGTTTTTGAACCGATTAACGCATTTCAAAAATCTCAACGGTATTTGCAAGTTTATCCTTTCAGCTTGTAAATTCGGTGTCGTACAAATTTATACAATTATTTTTTACGGAGTTATCATCATACTAGTAAAAAATTGATTGTTTTCTTCATTTCCAAATATCTCAAAAAATAGTAAAGATAGAAACAAATTCTAAAAAAGAAAAAGATGTCTTTTGAAGTGAAAAACATAAATTTAAAGTGAAATAAGGTTTCTGAAAAAAAATGTTTTTTCAGTTTTTATGGATTCTGAAAATTCAAAATTTATTATTCTGGGGTACGAATATTCTAATTACATTGCAATAATCATAATAGAAACTATTCATTAATAAGCAACAATAGAGCAAAAATATGTAAAATTATTTTTGTAAACAATTAATGAAAAATGAAAGAATAGCATTTTTACATAATTTTACATATTTTACATATGTAAAATTTAGGAATATAGATAAGAAAAAAAAATTCAATATTGCACATTAAAGACAATTTAATTGAAAACACTGAAATGACAGAGATTAAAAAAATTAAGGTAATAAACTTTATAATACACTACAAAATAATCAAGAATTACTTATATCTGCAGTTTTCAGATGCCATGACATAAGTAAAACAGATTTCGTCTTTAATTTAAAAAAACCAATACAAGCAAACAAATTACATAAAAACTACCTAATAATAGAAGAATTAATATTCATATTAATAGTAAAGAAATAATAGATCAAGAATTCTTACAAATGTTACTTAAAAATGGTCTTCAACCAGGTTTCAATGAAATAACTAGACCTGGAATTAATGATATCAGCAAGGGTACCTCTATAGACAATATGTTCATAAAATTAAACCAAATTAAATATTAAATCTACACACTAACAGAACCTTTCAACGATTACTATACAATTTTTATGTCTATAAAAAAATTGTAATATTTACAAAAAATTCAATTATAGTAAATTAGCATGCATTGCTGAAATAATAAATTAGAATAGTAAAAATTATATAGAAGACAATAATGAAGCAATGGATCAATTAATAAGAAAAATTAAAAATACAATCTAAATTGCTGAGGAAACAACAACAAAAAACATAATAAAAGTACCCCAAGGAAAATATGGATAACAAAAGCAATAGTAAAATCATGTGAAACAAAAGGGAGATTAGATAATAAATGGAAAAAAGAACCTAATAGCACAATAAAAAAAGACAACTATAAAAAGTACACAAAAATCTTAGACAAAATTATAAATGTAGCAGAAGAAAAATATGATAAAAAACAAATTGAAACAAATCAAAATAATAAAAAAAAATTATGGAAAATAATAAAAAAACATATTAGGTAATGAGAGTAAAACAAGCAATAGCATAAATAATTTAAAAGAAGACAACATAAAAATCATAGATCCAAAAGATATAGCAGAACATTTAAACAACTTTTTCTGTAATGGAGAAAAGCAAATGAGAAACAAAATTATACCACCGGAAAAAGAAAACCTTCAATTACCACAAATAAATGAAAATAGTATATATTTATTTCCAACCAACAATCAAGAAATACATTTATAAACTATATAAGTGAACCAATAGCTAATATCTTCAATAATTGTCTATAAAATTTAATAATGATTTATCATGCCCTCTTTCATAGTATTATGTCTTATGGATAATAACATAGGGTGGAGCTTATAATAACAAAGCAAGAAATCTACAAACTCTACAAAACAGGATCCTTAAACTAATAAACAAAAACTAATTCGTACAGAATAAACAACTTTTGTATATAGAACAACAGTTTACTTTAGACTCATAACAATATTTCTATGAAGAATAAAGTAATAAATACAGCTCATCAATCAGTAATACAAAAATTCTTCTGCAGGCCCAGAAGCTTGCTATAAAACTGTCCTTCCTTGCCTGCAGGTGTCTACCCCAGTTAAGATATCCCTGTCATTGAGTCTCCTTAATAGGTCGTTTATCACAAGGGACCAAAGCGTCGGTGAGAGCACGCCTCCTTGTGGACATCCTTTGGTTGCACGCCCCCTTCCTGTCGCCTCCCCCCATTTTGCTTCTATAACCCTGTCAAGATCCATCTTTCCAGGCTCATTGGCACATTGTACCTCCGTGCCCCTTGGCAGATGATGTTTTTGGTGGTAAAGTTAAAGGCTCCTTCCACATCCAGAAAGGCCGCCAATACCATACCTCTCTTTTTAATGTCTTTTTTTATTCTGTTTACCGCTTCATCCAGCGTTGAGACCACTGATCTACCCTTCCTATATGCATGTTGTATCGGATAGAGAGGGCTATTGCCCAGAGACTCGTTCCTCATGTGTCGGTCCACTAGTCTTTTTAGGATTTTGAATACAAAAGAAGTCAGACTTATCGGTCCTTAGCCCCCCCCCCCCCCCCGGATTATCTTGTTTGGGTAGAAAGACCACCTTAGCATTTCTCCATTCGGTTGGAACCTAGCCTAGCGAAAGACGTGCATTGTAGATACCTATTAGTGGATACACTAATCTCCTTACATCTTTTTGTAGCATTGCTGGTACAATGTCATCTGGTCCTGGTGACTTGTATGGTTCAAAGGAACCAATGGCCCACCTCACCTTTTCATCTGTTATTACTTGATCCGCCGAGCGGCGATGGCTCAGTCGGTAGAGTATCGGACTCGTAACCGGGAGGTCCCTGGTTCGAGCCCGGTCTATACCAAATACTGAGAGACACCACTGTTTACAAGTGTCTAATAACATCAATAAGCTCACGTGGTTCGGATCCCACGTTTAAACGTAAAGTTCAGTTGTGATGTGCACCCGCTCTCCGTAGGTGAGCCGGGCATACAATACCCTTCCGACCCTGAGGAGCGGCCGGTGGAACGACGTGGGCGTACCAGCAGTGGGTTTTTTCCTCTGTCCCCTCTGCTAGGGAACCGCCATTCCTCGTCTGCACTAGGAAAATAGGGGGCGATATGCCCTGGCGGACACTCAGCGGAGGGAGTATGCACATCACAACTAGGAGGCAAAGCACAATGGGCTTACTTAGCCTACGTGCGAGTCAGCACGTCCCCGCGCAGGGGCCCGCTGGTGCGCCTCCAAAATAACAATCGACTAATCGACTACTTGATCCGCCATTTCTCAGTCCGGTCTTTCAGACGGCAAGGATAGTATATTCGGCTGATCTTCCCTTATCAACCCCGGAAAATGTGCAGTCAGCAGGCACTCTTGTGCCTCGATTCCGTCCGCGGCCCACTCCCCCGAGAAGGTTCTTAGTTTGTCTGAGGCATAGGCCGTGAGCCTGGCAAGGATCCAATTTAGCCTTGCTACCTGAGGTACCCCCTATAATTTCTGACAGTAGTATTTCCAGCCTTCTCTCTTGGCTAGTTCTAGCGCAGGTTTGTAGCGTGTTTGGGCTGCCTGAAAGGCTTCCCTTTCCGCTGTTCCTTCGCGCTTCTACCAAGGTACTCCTTTGTTGTTTTTTTTTTCTCCCTCAGCTTACAGCTATCCTCAAAGGCCCCCACAATGGCGCCCTGGATTTGTCTGCAGTCTGCGTCTATATCCTCTGTTGTTGTTGGTCTAGCCACGACTCCAGCTAATCTGTCCTTTAAACTTTTGAGTTCTCTATTTTTGTAACTCTCCTTTTACCTCCTCCTGTTCGAATCGAATCATTTCATGTTCCAACATCGCGAATTCTTCCGAGACTCTTCAGCCAGTGACTATGCACCCGATTCCTCTTGACGCTAGAGTGAAGGCTAGAACTTCCTTTCTAACTGCATTTCTGAAGGTTGGGGTATCCCCCCTGTTCAGAATAACCAGTTCCGTAGAGGCCACATATTCCAACATATCTTCACCCCTGCTGTTGCAATTTGTGCTACCCCAAATGATTTGATGCGCATTGGCACCGCAACTCAGAATAACTTCCTTGCCATCTTTTTGGCATTCCTTAACAAGGGCTTTCACTTCGTTTGGTGGGGGTCCTTTACCAGCATCTCCTGGGAAGTAAGCTGATGCCACCACTATTTCCATAGTGACGTTTCCATTCCTTTTCACTTTAATTATGACCGTTGTGAGATCTGCGTGGCATTGTTTCAACCAGGTCTTGCCCTGCAGTCCCTTCAGGATCAGGCAGCTTCTGGTGCGAGTACTATTGTTGTAAAACACCTTGTCATAGCTACTCAGGTCAACAACATTACCTGTCGCATTAATCCAAGGTTCTTGAATTAGTGCAATGCCTGTTCGCACCTCAGCCAAGCTCTTGCATTGTTGGCACGTTCTTTTGTTAAGCTTCAAATAATTGTAGTTTGTACCATAGTTCATTCTTGAAGGAAAAACGATAAATTCTCATATTTTATCTTCGGAGGGTTGGAAAGATTAATTCTTTCTCATAGTCCATAATAAGAAGAGATGTTGCTCGCTCTTAGCATTACCCGAAATCAACGACGTGGACGTGGCGAGTACCTGATGTGTGTGTGTGTGTGTGTGTGTGTGTGTGTGTGTGTGTGTGTGTGTGTGTGTGTGTGTGTGTTTGTGTATGGGCGCACGCGTTAGTATGATAAATAGCAAAACAAGGAGTGGTACACAATGTAACGGAACATTTACTGCATTTGATTCTAGATTCTGTTCGATTCTTATTCGTCTGACACAAACGGCATCTTTTTTTATTTTCTATTGCTTCAGGTAAATGTTTTCCTAGAAGACGGTTAGGACATGTCACATTAGCTAGTCTTGACTGTTCTTTCATTGAGAAGAGCTAATCTGAAACTTGTGAAAGTCATTTGGCTACCATTCAAAGAGCATAGTGCATGTGCATTTATGATAGCCATATTAATGATGCGAAAGATTAACGTTCTGTATCATTTATAAGATCTTCGTACAGTTTCTGTAGAAGATAATAACGAATCAATCAAGTCAATTCCTCCCATATTCTTATTATAGGCTAAATCCATTTCAAATCACCCAGAGGTCGAACCTCCTAGTCGCCAATCATTATACAAATAGTGTATGTTATTCTATTGGAAAAATAAAGGGATGCGTATTTTTTTGTTTTGCTGTATCATAAAAATTGCATTAATTATGCACATTTTAAAGTGCATTCAAAATCTGGAATGCTCAAATAGAATTTCTCATGGATAACTTCAGAGGACTACCATTTCATGGATTTTTAATGGATTTTAGTGAACATTTTTTTTCTATTGTTGCACTTTGGGCCCTCTTTAATTCTATGTAAAAAAATCTCAAACGCTTTGAAAAGTGTGTTTTATTAAAAGTGCATTTTACTAAAAAATGCACTTTTTATTCAGATGCATTTTTCTCAAAAATACCATCCTTTTTTTTTCTAATTTTTTTTTGCTGATAGAGGGCACAATCATCTATCAAATGAATAGTTTTTCATTTGCGGTTTTTGCTTGTGGAGTGAGAAAAAAATTCGCAAAATTATCTAGAAAAAACTGCTTCGATATAGTCTATAAAATTTACTCAATTTACATTTAAACTCCACATGCTCTGATAATTCTACTTGCGCATACTTGCGCTTCTGCGTAATACGTGTGAGTGTGTAAACTTATTTTTTTTTTTTTGCGCAATTTCTTTTTAGATGTAGAATGAACATTTTTATTTTTATGCATTTTTTTCTTTTCTTTTATTTTTATTAGGGTGTTTTTAGCGCTTCTTGCAATGAATACTTGTCCTTTAGCCTCCTTAATCTTCAACCACATATAACTGTTTTGAATACCGTTATATTGGGGAACCGCAATCCATTCAATTTTTTTATTCTGTCTATAAAAACGTTTAACTATTTTTGTTTTTTCATTATTTATTTTAACTGTCATCACATCAGATTTATTAGGACTTTGCACAGTGCAATGAAGATCATCATTTAAAAAATATTCCATAGTAATATTCTTCAATTTTCATCTATGCAATGACCAGTATAAATATCTGTCTCTGAATAAACGCCTTTATTGTTTACAAGATTTTTTGCCTGTTTTATCATATATTCTGTCACATTAGAAAAGTGTGATATAATTTTAACATTGGTCAATGTAGAAGGTAGCAATGTTAAAAGTCTTATTTTCTCTGAAACTGAGGAACATTTTTTTAAGGCAATGTTAAAATTTTCTACAAACTCACCAAAATAAGATTTATTTGAATTTTCTTTCGACTCGGCTGATTCTACTTCAATACCATATGCATTATTTAATTTTACTTCTATAGTCTGAGAAAATGCTGAAACAAGAGATTTTTTCTTTTTAGCTATGTAATTGTCCAACGATAGCCTAGGTTCGATGCTTTTTCTTTTCAGAGGTGAGACAAAACCTGGAAGGATGATATTTATCTCCTCATTAAATTTCTGTATTCGTTCGGGTATCTTTGGAATAAAATTATCATCTGCTTCCCGAAAGAGTTCATCAGGTTCATTCTCAGACGCAGTATCATTATTACTTGAAATACTCATTTTTAATATACGTGAATAACAATTGCTGCAGACAATAGTTGATGGTACAATCGTCCATTGAGGATAATGTTGTATCAAATAATCAGCTAGATCTTCTAATTGTTTAAAATTAGAATTTCTACTTTTATAAATTCTCTTTTTATTTACTTTAAAAAAATCGGGGCAAGCCATTCTTTTTGAAGAAAAAACGTTAAACATTTTTAGTATAATTACAAATAATTATCTAGAAAGTCTAAATAATAAATCAGAAAAATAAGACAGAAAATACTTCAATATATATCTGGCAGGCGTTATTTCTGACGACGTGTTGATGTTAGCCACCTAGCGTACACATATGAAACTAGAAGAGCATATAATAAAGTTTAAATGTAAATTGAGTGAATTTTGTAGACTATATCGAAGCATATCAGGCTATATCAGCATATTTTGGCAAGGGTCACATTTTGTATACTATATCAGTATATAAAATGTGACCCTTGCCAAAATAAGGTTTCATCATAGTGGCAACTATGTCGCCAGAAACGCCCAAATCAAAATGTTCATAATCAGTATCTGCTCCCGTGTAAACTATGAAATCTAAGATCTTACCGGTTTCACAATCAACAAGCATAAATATCTTGATGCCAAAACGATGACTTTTCAGGGGTAAATACTGTTTGAACGATAATCTCCCTTTCCATAACATAAGACTTTCGTCCCGGTACTTTTTGTCCCGGGCAAAGAGCGTTTGAAAATTTTGCTTTGAGATTATTAATGACATTTTTCACTTTCCTCAGCGGATGATCAGATAGCATCTCATTATCTTGAAAATGTAAGAAACGTAAAATTTGGCTATATCGATTGCGTGACATTGTTTGTCCAAATATTGAAGTCAATAAAGCAGGTGAAGTACTCCAATAACACAGGTCCAAAAAAAAACAAAAGTGTCTGTGCAATTGACCAAACCTATATATTCTTATGTATTTTTCGACGCTGAATCCGAATTTGTAATAAAAAAGTAGGGTCCAGCTACTTTTTTACGGGGTTTTGCTCAAAAAACCTAATTTTTTACAGTTTTATATGCTTTTTTATTAATTAAAAAAGCTAAAGAAAAATTTAATTTTTTTGGCTTCAGAATCAAATTCTATGGGAAAAATACATCGAAAACCATGTTTTGAATGTTTTTTATAGAAATTTCAACCCACCATATGGCAATGAAAAGGCAGAAAAATCGCAAAAAGTGAAAATTTACTTCAAATTTGATTAAAATGACATTAAAATCAAGTTTTACGATATTACGATATTTACGATATTAAACCGATTTCTAAACATTGAATATACTTAAGGGATATCTGACACGCTTTTGACCTCTTTTTGAAGATGTTACTCTCTTCATCATCCAGCAATAATCTATCAGCATATTTATACTAACTGTTCTAACCTACTTTATAATCAAGAGTCGAAAAAAGTTCTAGTTTTGTGATGCATGTAGCTGAAAAACCTCCAGAGCAGTATCCAAAACATCGATTTTTTGAAAAAAATATCAATTTTTCACGTTTATTGTCCACTTACGTCAACTAGGAGTGCTTTTTTCCCGTAGAATTCGATTCTGAAGTAAAAAAAATAAAATTGTTCTTTAGTTTTGAGGTTTTACGAGCAAAATAAAAAAAAAAGTAGCTGGATCCTACTTTTTTTATTGCAAATTCGGATTCAGCGTCGAAAAATACATAAGAATATATAGGTTTGGTCAATTGCACAGACACTTTTGTTTTTTTTGTGGGCCTGTGTAATCTTTTAGACAGCCTTTTTTGACATGTCCCGTGAGAATACTCAGTACCAAGAATTTTAGAAATTCTTTCTCTTCTAAATCTAACCACTGAGACATTTTGATGTGTTCAGGTTCTGGGTTTTGAGTTTGGTATTGATTGGTTTCCTTGCAAATAAGATCTAGTAAAGTATCATTGATTAAGTACTAAAAAGTGTAGAAAATTTCTAGACCTGATATGTATTCGAAATCATCATAAGCGAATTCGCAGACTTTATTGTCATCATCAGAGTCTATTTGACGGCCTGGCTTCAATTCTCCACTACTATCAGTCATATTTGAAGACAGATTTTCGTAGGAATGCCAATTAAAAAGTCGTTCGATCAGATATTTTCTGAAAGTAGAGAGTTATATGGTGCTCCAGGCGCGCTTGTATAATATTCAGTCCCCATATCACTTTTGAGTCAGTATTTGGCAGTCGCCCTCTATCGGAAAAAGGTGAAATTTTCGGATATAGCTTCCCCTAGTTATCCGTTACAATATTTTCATCATTATTGAAACATGAACTACGCCAGAACGCTATCATGAGTATCACTAAAACGCTATCATGAATACGACCAAACCGTTGATATAGAGTCGCTATATTGGATCAGAAATTTCGAATTATATAAATTTGACTTAATATTCATAATCAGCGACCTCAAAAACTATAAAACTGACCGATTTTACCAATAAGAGATCATGACGACATATGACGTCATATCAGCCCTCTAAAGATTAAATAACATTTGACTTTTATTTTATCAATGCAAATCATTTTGTAACATCGGAGCTTATTCTGCAATTGAATTGTCATAATTGGTCTCCCTTCGTAAACAAAATTTTGTACTTTCAAAAAAAATTACTGTATAAAATAAAAAAATCTAGAACAGTAATATAAACTGATTTGCTATTAAATTAAAAAATTGATGTCAATATTATATTTTTCAGATTTTTACAATTTCTTTATTTAAGGTGGAAAATATTTCTCTCGGGCAATTTATCAGAAATCGGCATACTAAACACTGGAATCCAAAATACAAAAAAGAACGACGGGAGAAAGTAATCAAAATTGATTTGTCTCATTTTGAAAATACGTCTAATGAAATTAACCGTGACAGCAGACGTAGAAAAATGAAAGAAAAGGGTATATTTCCACAAAAGCCATGGCTTGAGAAGCCAGTGTACATAAGTTGCACAGGAAACATTTTCGAACCCTATGTTCCACCAGAAGGAGACGGAAAGTATTCATCATTATCGCCTTCAGTAAGTTTCTATGTATTTAAAATATTGCATAGTAAAGTGGATCCATCATCTTTATGTAGGGTTTATACCTAAAGTTGTTTTTCGGTAAAATCATTTATAAAATAATAGTTAAAATCTAAAATGAATATTGCTTAATAATTCTAACGTAGTTTATTGTTCTGGGAATTACCCTTTTCCTCAGGTTAGGCATATATCCACATTTTTTATCTCCGCATTAATTGGTTTAAAAGGTTGTTTCATTTTGACGACTGAATATCTTCAAAGGATGCAGTTGATGAAAATTGCTCATTTTAATTATTTTGTTTAACTCATTACCGCCCAAACTAACAAAATTTTAACGTTGACTTCGACGGCCCATCATTTTAAAACAAACAAGCGACTTTCAACTCAAGGTACACATATTATCGTTTTCGACGTCGCTCTTTCGTTTGGCGGTGTCAAAAATTACAAAAAGTAACTTTTAACCTATTATTGGTAAAACAATATAAAGAAATACTTTTTGCAGGATTCGATTTTTTTTTCAAACCTAATTTTAACTATGTTTCGAATGTCTAGGCAGCTTTAATGTCGAAAAGACGTATCCCCGGTACTTGGACTTCAAAAATATGTCTTTCGATTTGAATGAAAAAAGTTGACCTTGAAATAACCTTCAAGGTTTTCGTCATAGTCAACTCTAAGTTCTGCATTGGATTCTTCATCCAAAGTTACTCCACAGGTGGCATTAACATATGCCAATAATAATTTACCTGAGAAATTATTTGGGTGTTTACAGACTTTTTAAATACCCTGAATGCGGTTTTCGTAAGTACCGTCCTTCCTTACGTATAATTTTTTTTTTTTTTTTATATATTTGAGAATTTTGTACAGCCCTTGGGCCTAGTACTACCTGCCGACTCTTTCTGTTATTGCCTACTACCGAGCGGGGGGAGGACACTGATCTGACCCCCCCTTCGCTTAGGTGTGATGGGAGGACACGGCTCTAACCCCACCCACCGTGTAGCCCAGCGTTTTTCCCTCGACCTTCTCTGCCGGCAGATCTCCTCCTTCCGTCCCTAATCCCACTCCGCATTCGTCCAGGGTTATGCCTGTGGAACGGGGAAAACCTGTGACCAAACCTATAACCAGGGTAAATGCCAATTAGGAAAACCCGTTCCGGAGTGGGTCGGTATATTGAGAATGCTCAAATTAGATGCCCAAGTCACATTTCGTAGGCCTGAGCACCGAATTTGTCATTCTCATACCTCCCGCTCACTTTGTTGAGTGTGGAGAAAAACACCTAAGAGATCGAGGAAGCCTCGCAACTTCCAGCGCGGTCACCCATCCAAGAAGTGTCCACGCCAAAAGTTGCTTAACTTTCCCGAACGCCCGAGTTCCATCTCCACCACTCAGCCAAAGCGTCGGTCTCCTTACGTATAAGTATACAGCTATCCATTCTGAGTAAAATGCAGTTTAGCAATTTTTATGTTCATTAGTTATTGAGCTAGGGGTTCTCAGATTTAACGTTTAGAGGGCCGAAAAACCACTATAGTGTCTCGACCTATGATGGGCACTTTGTGAATGACCAATCCATGATATAAGATACCTATTTTACCACTTTTCTATGGAGGATATGCCGTCCCAAATCCCGGCCCTCTAAAGGTTAATCAACCAGAGAAGCGTTTGGTTCCATTATTGATGCATTTGTCTTACACCTATTGCTTTTTGCATATCGGTTGATGATTGTCAATAACAAACGAGCGTTGTCAATTTGAGGTTACTTGCATCTACTGCTTAACTTCTTACTCCTTAACTGGTAATGGTACATTTACAGTAAGGTAAAGTAGCCTATTGCAGGATAAGTCCCTACTGATCGCTGGAGGAATAACGCTATTTCAATCCATCAAGGAAGTTTATACCATTATAAAATTAGATTGGAAATATTATGCAAATAGAGCTAATTTTCACTCTATTTCAATTCAGTTGATGCAGCACGTACCTTAATCTGTAGAAAAGGCGCTACGAGTTATACTACATAAAAATATTTACCAATTCGCGAGCATTGGTCAGCAGATAAGAAAACCAGCTATGTAACCTCAAATTGACACCGCTCGCCTTTTATTCACAATTATCGACCAATCTGCAAAAGCAACAGGTGTAATACTAAATGCATCAATAATGGGACTAAATGCGTCTCTGATTGGTTAATTATGAGAGTCCCTAGCTCAATAACTAATGAACATAAAAAAATTAACTAAACGGTATTTTACTCAGAATGGATAGTTTAATACGCCTACGTAACGGATATGGTATATACGGATTACCGTGAATATATTCTTTGGTTTATTCACCTACAGCCCATGTGGCCTAGTAAATGCTTTATTCGAAGCCTGTTTTCATGCCATCTTTTGACCTTATAGATGATGCAAACCTCTGAGCGGACATTGTTACCAGACAACCGCCTCAGGTAGGGAATATGAAGGTGCTTCGAAGGCTTTAGATTTACCCGATATGTCTGAATGAGTTTTGGGTATTTAAGTCACTTGTTGTAGACTCAAACTCACCTAGCTAAACACTTAGATACAAACAAACCAGCTCTTTCGTGAGGTAGCGGAACTGCGCCTCGGTCAATCAACGAAGTTAAGCAGCACTGAACGCGGTTAACACTCGGATGGGTGAGCGCTCTAAGCAAGTTCGATGATTGTTTAGATGATTTTTCAATTGCAATAAAGTGTTCGAAAAAGAAGAGGTTAAGCGCATTTAGAAGCATGACTGAAAAAGATGAAGGTGCAAGAAAGAGAGAGAGATAGATAGATATTCCTTTATTCGCCTGTGAAGGCGAAATTTACATGTACAGAAACTTTCGTGTCAAAATTTACATGTACAAAACATATTTCCTTTGTAAGGATTATCTTTGACGTTATATTTACAGAAGACAAGAGACAGCCGGTGATATAGTCTATTTACAATTAAATAAATAAAATAATAAATACATTTATGAATACTAGAGATTATCACAGATATTCAAAATATCACAGTCTAATTACTTGCGTAGGTCTATGATTCTCTGGACCCCTGCCTTGAACTTCGAGTATCGACAGAGAAGGTAGCTGAGATGATAGCAGAGCTATGCTGGGAGGAAGGGTGGGAGAAGCGCATGCGGTGGAGAAGAAGAAAGAAGACGGCAGGGAAGCAAAAGGAGGGGGGAATATGAAAGAAGTAGACGAGCGAGGTGAAGAAGAGAAGAGCAGGTGCAAATTGTTAATGGAATGGATGAATGGACGAATGTCTGAGATAGAGGATAGAGTAAGTGGGTTTTATGAGGAAAAGAGAAAATTATTATAATGTTAAATCAAAGAAATAAAGATAAAATTATAATTGAAATTTTGAAAGAGGAATTAGCTAAAGTTAAGCATAAAGTAGTAAATAGCGATGTAAAAAGAATAGAGATAGAGAATAGGTTAGCGAATATAGAGAATAAGATAAAGTTATTTGCGAATGTGAGAATAGAAAGAATAGAAAATAAGATGTTTAGAGAGGATGGTAATAACAATGAAGGGAGAAAGAAAATTAATAGAGAAGAAAGAATGATAAAGTTAGGAGACTGTGGGGAGAGAGAAAGAGAAAGAGGTGGGAACGAGAAAGAGTAAGAAATGAGTGAGTGTCAGAAGGCAGAAGAGAGACCAGATATAAACAGTGGAGTGGATGGAGAAGTATGCGTGGACAGAGACTATTTAAAGGGATGCTTATCTTAATTTCCGCGCTCTACTATACCAACAATTCTCTATATTCTTTGCTAGCATCTAAGGCTAATTTGATTATTCAAATATTTTTGAAATGGTTTTCTTAATGGCATTTCTGATTGCATCAAAACATATTTTATAATTTGTAGAATGTATGTAGACTTCTATTTTGGCTGAATTTAACTTCAATTGTAAAATACGTCGGTATTTTCAGCAATAGGAATTGAAATCAGTCAAAGAAGTCTACGCACATTCTACAAATTATAAATAATGTTTTGATGCAATCAGATATGCTATTAAGAAAGCCATTTCAAAATTATTTGAATAATCAAATTTGCCTTTGATGCTAGCAGAGAATATAGAGAATTGTTGGTATAGTAGAGCACGGAAATTAAAATAGGCAACCCCTTCAGTTTAACGAGAGCATTTCAAAGATAGTAATAATAAGTAGATGAAAAATTAGATAGGGATATAAAGAAAAGAGAAGTAGTTGAAGAATTAAGAAAAATGAAAAATGGAAAAGCACCTGGAGAGGACGCGGTAGCAGCTGAATTTATAATGAATTTGCCAAATGAATGGATTGGAGAGATAACAGAAATTTTAAACGATATTTTTCGAGGTGAAAGACTAATTAACACATTTCTTCCCAACTGGACATTTTATAGTCGATTTGTTTTTTTACCGAGGAAAATGGTGAAATTATCGAACATGTATACTCAAAATCACATTTCTATTGTGAAATTTTTAGCTCTTTACGAATCTGCTGTCGGAATTAGGATATTTTCCACGGAAAATTACAAAATAGCGAATGTTGATGAAAATTCAATATTACATTGAAATTTTTCTCTCGGAAATTTATGTCAAAATTGATAGAACCAGGATGAAAATCTAGATTTATATTAAAAATTTTATTTCTCTGACAAACGTAGCCATTACAAATTTTCCTGGAAAATTTTTAATTTAACTACCGTTGTACTCAGCCACATCAAAAATATACGTAGTAAGTATACACTCACTGACTCGGCTTTACTTTGAAAATTTTAGATTTTCCAACTTGTCAATATTTCCACGACCGCCATCTTGGAAAAAATTTCCAGGAAAATTTGTAATGGCTAGGTTTGTTAGAGAAATAAAATTTTTAATATAAATCTAGATTTTCATCCTGGTTCTATCAATGTCGACAAAAAATTTCTGAGAGAAAAATTTCAATGTAATATTGAATTTTCATCAACATTCAAGGCGCCATTTTTTAATTTTCCGTGGAAAATATCCTAATTCTGACTAATTCTGAAAAGTGACTTTGGGTATACATGTTCGATTATTTCGTCGCTTTCCTCGGTAAAAAACAAATCGACTATAAAATGTCCGGTTGGAAAGATATGAGTTAAGGGGTGAGAAGTTGCTAGGATTTTTCCGATTTCTAAGGCAGGGGATGAAAAGGAGGTTAAAAATTGCAGTGGAGTTTCCCTTTTGAATATGGGATATAAGTTATTTGTGAATATTTTAGCAAAAACGTTAGGAAATTGGATGGAGGAGAAAAATAAGATTGGAGAGTCAGGCGAGATTTAGGAAGGGAACTGGAACAAGAGATAATATTTCTGTTTTAAGGAGGTTCTATTGCTACTCCGAAGTCAAATGAGTACAGTTAAAAAAGGTGAAAAAAAGTACATTTAATGTGTATAAACCACATTTGTTAAATCATTATTTTATTAAAGATGAATATTAAGCTCATTAATTTATTTAAAAGTAATGATTAAAGTTGAAAAAAAAAAATATGCGAAGCTTTGTTGATCAACTGCGTAAAGCGTAGTATACTGAATCCAAGTGTTACAGCGCATGCGCGAACAGCGTTCGACAGCTGTCAGCTCAATGCATCGGATGCGCGTAAACAACGGATATAGAGTATCATCTCTAAAATTCTTGTACGGTCGTTTGTTGGAAAATGGATAAAAAAAAAGAGAATTATAATATAAGAAAGACCCGTGGAAAATGCAAAGGTCAATTCGTTCAGCTCTTGCAAGAAGAAGAAAAAGATAAAACTGCATTAGCTAATAAGGAATCTTTACAAGCCTTTAAAGAAAATATATCAGCTTCCATGATTAATAAGATTGCTAAAGCTGGAATAAATAAATTAATTTTAAAAGAAGCCTTTGAGAAAGGGGGGTTTAAAGGCATTCAATCAGTATTAGGAGAGAATATTAATGGTAAAGCGCGAGTTACAACAAATAAAAAGGTTATTACTCAAATTTCAAATTTTTCACTTAATTAAATGTAAAATGTTTATTTATTATCCAATACTTATTTATATTATTATTTTTGTATCCTATTCTTAAATATAAAAATTTGTTAACAAATGTTGGTTTATATTGTTATTTTTATATCCTATTGTTACACAATAAAGATTTGTTAAGATTATTATCAGCAACATTAAAATCCGTACTTTTTCGCATTCAAATTTACGCGCGTATATCTGTATGTATGTTACTTCCGACCACGTGACCGCACCTTACACGCGGTCATTCTAGCCTACGTATTTTTACAACTTCTTCGTTAAATATCTCTTTTCTTTGTTCGGCTACCTGTTATTTTTATTGCTTTAAATTATGAAGGAGATTCTCCTCTTTAAATATATAGGTTTTTTGTTTACGTAGCAACACTTTCCAAACAGATATTTCGTTTTAATCAACGAATTTTTCAAATTCCTCATATGATACATGTTTAAATTCACGTTTTCGTAAGCGTTTTTCTCGAAATTTAAACCGACAACCCTACCTAAAAATTGCACCTGTGGTTTCAGCAAGATTCAGAGAATAATATTTATATCGTTTTATCAAGATCTGAACACCTTGCCCAAACGATAGAACCTCCTTAAATAGTCTGATGGGAAATAAAATCAAAAAGGAGAGAGGAAAGCTTTATATGTGTTTCATTGATTTTAATACTCTATTCGATTAATTGATGTGAAAAAATAAAGAAATATAGGGGTGAAGGGAAGGTTCTTGAAAGCAGTAGAAAAATTTATGAAAATACAGAAAATGAAGTGATAACCGGTGAAGGGATATCGGAGAGATTTAGAACAAGTAGAGGGATGAGGCAAGACTGCACGCTTAGTGGATTGATATGCATATTGCACTTAGACAATTTAAAGGAAAGATGGGTAAGAAAAATGAGAGAGGGGCAGTTGTAGAAAAAAGATTTTTTGTTTGAAATTCGCGGATGATGTAGTGGTGGTCGCAGATAGTCCGGAAGGGTTGCAGAGGATGTCAAGAGACTTAGAGAAATTTAACGAGGAGAGCAGGTTGATAGTAAATGAACAGAAAACGAAAATAATGTTTTTTCAAAAGGGAGGGAAGAAAAAAGAAAGAATATGGTAATATAAAGATAAAGACCTTGAGGTAGTGAAAGAATTTAAATATATTAAGGGTTTTGGTTTATTCGGGGAATTGATACGGGACGCACATAAGAAAAATGGTAAATAAAGTTTATAAGGCGATAAATAAACTTTGGGAATTTTGGAGGAGTACGAACTGAGGTAGTTTAGAAAGAAGACTGTAGTTAATGGACGCGATAATAAAGGCAGGTTGTATGTATGGAGTAGAAATATGGGGGTAATATACATAAGAATATATTGGGAGGGTACAGGGGAAATACACAAAAATGGCACTAGGAGTAAGTAGGAACACATCTGATTATATATTGGAGATGGAGTCAGGTAGAGATAGGATAGAAGTAGAGGCAATGAGGAGGGCAGGTCATTGTATTATAGAAAGGCGGAGAGGGTAAAAGCATTTGAGAAGTTGGGTTAGGGATAATTTATAAAAGGGGTAGAGGAGGGAATGTGGTGTGTAACTGAATTGAAGTTAGAGAAGGGTTTAAAAAGAAAAAAAGAGCAAAGGATACAGAGAAATTGGGGAAAAAGTGATAAGTAAAATTATTGTAAAGATTACGGAAAATAGAAAAAAGTGATAGGGAAAGAAATATATTGGTAAAACAAAATAATAGATGGAAAAATTAAAGAACAATGGGCGAAACTAAGGTGTGGAAATGTAGGTAGGGAGGTTAAGAAAGGGTTTAGTGATTCTAAGTGTAGAGTATATAGGAAGGAAGAAGAGAGTTTGGAGCATGTGTGGAAATGTGAGAAAGCGAGAGAAGAGATGAAAGTTGAATGGAAAAAGGAAGTGGAAGGAAGATTATCTGGAGTTGGTGAAGAATTTATAAAGGAATGGATTAAATTAATATATGGAGAACTGAGTGTGAATGTGCGTTTATATAATAAAAATTTCAAAAGATAGCAAAGGCGATGACTGAAGAAAATAATACAGGTAAGGGAGGGAGGAGAGAAAGTAATAGGGGTAGATAGAATAAAACAAATGTAAATATATGTAAATATATGTAATGGATTAGTTTAACATAAATTAAAATTAAAAAAGGTGCAAGTAGCTGAAAAATCCATCCATCCACTATTATATTAAGGAGCTTAATTCCAGGGTTTTTTTTCCGAACACTTTTTACGTCTTTGACTGACGATACTTGTAGATGATGTAACATGGTCCAGGAACATTTTTTCCGCTTCGATTTTTTTCTCAATGACCAAGATCGGGGTGGGCTTCCATGTAGACGACGTCCCGTCGTCCTGAGGGTGTTCCTGGACACCTGGACATCATCTACAGGAGCAGCGCCCGATTTTTTTCTCAATGACCATGATCGGGGTGGGCTTCCCTGTAGACGACGTCCCGTCGTCCGGAGGGTGTTCCTGGACACCTGGACATCGTCTACAGGAGCAGCGCCCGATTTTTTTCTCTATGTTAACATAAGCATCCAAACACATCCCAAAAGTATAATTGTCTTATTAAATATTAGGCCTAGTACACACTAAAAGAATTAGAGCAGAAGAACAAGAGACATAGTATAGGACCTTTTCTGGACACTTGCAGTAAGTAGTAGGAATATGTAAATAAGGGGAAATAAGTAGAACTACAGCGAAAATAAGAAAATAAGACATCTTATTCTCGTAACATATTATTTACGTATTTACATCAAAAAAATCATCTATTATTTATAATATTTTAGAAAATTTGTATTAAATTAATTTATATTAAGGGGGCCAGCCTGGGTTAAATTGGAAAAAATACACATTTCAGTACAATAGGTATAACAATTGTATTTATCACTTTTGATTGCTGGAACTTTTTACACTTCAACTACTTGCACAAGATAAGCTTTTTATACACTATTAGAGCCCAAAAAGTGCTCTTTGTCTCTACTATTGTCCCATCAAAAATATCTTATATTTTTATTTATTTGTCCACTTGCCGTAGCTTTTTTTTTCAGAGCGATGATTTATATGTCACCAGACCAGGCTTAAAATACTCTTCATAAGTTGTACCTCAGATGTATCGGATCACTTTTCTGAAAGAAATAAGAACAAAATTATTAATGACACTTATGTGGAAAATATAAATAATCATGTTAATAAAAGTGAATGCTACGTACATAGCTTCACTTAAACTTATCTTTTTAAAATTCCAATCCGACAGATCTGTGGTGGAACTCATACACTAAGTTTTACCAGGACACAGAAGTGATCTGACGGTTGGATGCAAAAAAATCCTACGGCAACTGACCTAAAATCATAAAAATACAATATCTCAGAAAAAAGCATTTAAAGTTTTGGGTTTATAATTATATAGAAAATTATACTTACCATTTCCTATTGAAGTTGTTTAAATAGATATGAGTTGATGGCATTTGCCCAGAGATTTGCTGAAGCTTTCCTATTCAGATTTGGATGCAGGAACGCTCAAGCAATAATCTGAAACATATTCAAAAATATTTATTTACCTGATTCTTTTAATCGATTTCACTTAATTTGCATGAACTGATATGTTAGCAGACCAGTTCAGTGGCTTTGAGAGAAAGAGATAGAGAGAGAGAGTACTACACCAAATTTGTTGGTCGCAGCTGTAGATTTGAAAGATCAGAAGAGAAAGCAAGAGAGAGAGAGAGAGAGAGAGAGAGAGAGAGAGAGAGAGAGAGAGAGAGAGTGAAATAAAACGACGACGGCTGCAGGAGACGACGACCTCCGGGGAACGTTGATAAGCAGAAAGTCGTCTCAACCTCGTGGCCGAACACGATGCGTCCGCTCAGTTGAGCACGCGACCGCTATCGTGTACAGCCCCGCGACAGAGGCGACGGCGACGTCTATGAAAACGCTAAAGTACACTACACTATACACGCACAACACTATAGACACACACACACCAACTACACGGACACACGCGGGCGGATCGCGAAGACGCGGGGACGCGAGGAAGTTCAAGCGACGGCGGAGATGCGCGAGCTAGCGAGCACGTGTTGCTCGGGCGGTCAGACACTGAGCGCGGCGGAAGATGGCGCGCGGGCAAGAGAGATAGACTGACTGTCTACCGGACGTAAAGTTGTCTACTTCAGAGTCACATATGCGTCTTGTCATATGCGTCTTGACATATGTGACTCTGAAGTAGACAACTTTATGTCCGGTAGACAGTCAGTCTATCTCTCTCACGATTGAGCAGCAAGAGACAAAGCCCGCCGGGTGAGGTTGGCTTGGCGCTGAGATCGCAGTTGATAACGAGTAAGCGCGCGCGATTCAACTGATAAATCGCGAACACGAACATTATTTCTTTATTCAGTAGATATAACTAAAATTATTGTTAAATAAAGAGTTATGAGATCAAAATAAAAGGAATTTATTTTGTTATTTGATACGAGAAATTAATACAAAACGTTTCATGTAAATTCATTATCTAGAAGGTCTGCACTCTTCTCGTAAATAGCTGAATAACTTTCTATAATGTATTTCATGTATTTGTTATATTATTCTTATAATAATAAATTTTAAAATCGAAATTAATACAAATGATGTAATGTAATAATATTAAGAATAACATTCTTGAATATTATATATTATTTAATTTAATTTATCTTTTAACTCCCCGTGATTACAATAAATTTACGACACAATGAGTCTTTTACTATACGCAACTTAAAAATTAAATTATTTGAATATATAAAATGTAAATAAAATGTAAAATAAGTTTTTATAATTCTTAAAAAAATTATAATAGTTTATAAAAAAATGAGTAATCTATTCAAAGCTTAGAACAATGATAAATTATTTTAAACAGGAACCAAAAAATTATTTACTGAGCGAGCGTTAGCGAGCGAGGGTACGTCGCTAGTTAGAATTAAAGTAATAGTTTTTAAAATAAAATAATGGTTGTAAAAAATTATTTTCTGCAAATTGACTGAAAAAGTAAATATATTCTGTGATAGGGAAAACGGTAGGGGCCGGGGTTTGCACCTCTCTCCCTATCACAAATGGGAAAATGGGGGTTTTGTAATGGGTTTCCCCGTTCCGCTTCGCCCTTTTCCCTTTTTACACGCCTTCACACACGACTACTACTACTACCACTACACGCACTAATGGCTTTCCGCTTGGCTGCTGCTCCACTCTTTTCGCTCCACTACCTATAACCTAAAAGGGAATCCTCCACGTTACCTACCACTTCTTAATTTTGTTGAGCGCCAGGCGCCGTATAGACGCCACCGGATCACGAACTCCTCGCTCCGGTTGAGATTTCTGTTTCCCAGGGTTGGGGATCCTCCCGAGACTGCCACGTACACGTGGCGTTTGCTGCACGCTCCGTTGACGACGCGGATTCAGCTGCTCACTCGAGACAGCCGGTGCACTTGCAAATTTGCTGAGAATCAGCTTCAATCCACCACCTTACAACACACCCAACACTTAGAAATCAAACTCGAACACTTGTGAATTTTATCTAAAATATATATTGCCTCCTGGCGTAGGGGAATACACTTGTTGGGGGATGTGTGTGTGCGCGGCGCGGGTAACGTTCGCGGGACTTTCGGAGGGGAATTTACAATAGTTTGAGGGAGAAATAACCCAATGAGGGTGTGCGCGGGGCTCACCGTCTCAAAAATGAACTATTCCGTCCTAACTTACTTCTCCTCGGCTACTACTCCTCACGACTCGCTAACTCAAAGAACTCTCGAAAAGTGCGTCCGGCTGCAATGCAAGCTTTCGGCTGAATGGTCCGTCCGATCGCTACACGCGTTTTCGGCTGAATGGACGTGGCATCGCGGAAGTCTTCTCCGTCGCGACGCTAGCCCTTATTCCTTCTCACTCGTTCTCATTGATTCTATACGCTCATTTCCCTCTCGAAGGGTGTTCCCCGCGGTCCGCGTCTTCTCGCACCGATCGACTTCCGCCCGCACCGACGATACGCGCGTGGATTGGCTGCACGGCATCAATGCAGCCACTCGATATCGTCGACCGTGAGCGCGAGCGCGAGCTGAATTATCGCGTAATTATCGCGCGGACGTTGGCAGCCTGCTCGACTCGCCGAGCTCGTCGAGCAGCGCCAGTGACGTCACGCGCGCAGTCGGCCGTTCTCTCTCTCTCCGCTCTTCGCCGCTCTTCCCTCTCTCTCGCACTCCACTTCGCCTCTCTCTCTCGTCGATACGCGCGCGCCACCTCGACTCGCGCGCCAACTCGCATACTCGCTCTTTCTCTCTCGCACCCACATGTGCGCGCCGCCTCGACTCGCGCGCCAACTCGTGTACGCGCGCTTTCTCTCTCGCACCCGTACGCATGGTCCGCGCTCGACCACGTGTCGCGCGTGGCCAAGTATATGCTTCCCCAGGTGCGCGGCGCACCCTGGGGGAGTCGCGGCGCGTCATTGTGTTCGCGGGTGTTGTGTGTGTCTGTGTGCGTGTGTGTGTGTATGTGTGGGGATGTCGCCAGGGCGGCGTTCTCGTCGCCGGTGGTCAGCATCATGGCGGCGCCGAGCAGCTGGCCTCCTTCGTCTTGCCTTGCCGACAAGCCATCTCCGCCGCGTCGTCTTCAACCGTCGAGCTGCGCGCCGTCGGCTGCTCCGCTCCGTCGGCTATGTCTTGGTGCGGCCGCCTCCCTGCGGCGCGGCCTCGACGAAGTCCCGGCGGCCTGGCTAGGCTCAGGCGGCATCCTCGCACGTGCTCTCTCTCTCTCGCACGCATGGCTGGCAGGTGCGGTGGCGCGTCGTCCGCTCCACACCTGTCACTTTGGTGGGCCTACAGTGTGCAGAGAAGCTCGACGTTAAATAATTTATTTAACGTCGACGCCTTTTCAGCCCTGAGACCCTCCGAGAGAGAGAGCCAAATCACTCACGCGTTAAGACGTGCAAATGCAACGTCACAATTCAATTATATCGCTAAAGCAAATAGGTAAATGAAGTTTCGTATCGCATACAGATAAAACATAAGGCGAAAAATGAAAAAATTAATTTCTAGAATTTATCTCAAAATTAAATAGATCCAAACATATCGGTAAATCAAAAGTGTTGACTAATTTAAGCATCGTTTATGAGAAAAAAGTGAAAATTGAAAAATGAGTTTCTAATCATCAATTCAACAAGTAAACAGATTTAACTGTATCGCAAAATAAAAAGTGAGGGGTGGACCAGCGGAACGTGTAGGGGGTTACCGTTAGTATATATACATTTACGATAAACGCGTAACAGAGCTATCGTTCATACATGTGAATCGTACTTCTGTTACATGTTGTATACGCTCGTAAGACTTGAACTTTTGACAAATATTGATATGGTAATGATGATTGAAAAAGGCTTAAGAAGGGGGCTCGTGCAGTGCTTGAAAAGATTCACACAGGCAAACAATAAATACTTCCAACAGACTAACCATCAAAATACTTGTGTTATTTTGATTGCAACAACTTGTATGGTCACGCAATGCGTAAACCAATGCCAGTAAATGGCTTTGAATTTATCGATCTAAGTTGTCGAGATTTTTTAACAGTCGACGTAGAAGGAAATGTAGAACATATTCTTGAAGTAGAATTGAGTTATCCTAGTAACCTTCATAACCAGCACTCGGATCTCTCATTCTGGAACACAAGGACGAAAAATTGCTAGTCATTTTCTGACAATGAGAAATATGTGGTTTACTTTGGATACCTACAATAGGCAAATTAACACAGTATCCAATTAAAAAGGGTACATAAATTTTAAAATTTAATCAGTCACGCTTGTTGATGCCATACATTGATTTAAATACTCATTTGCGAACAGAGACAACTAACGAGTTTAGTAAAAATTTATTAGTTTATTGAAAGCGGTAGTTGATTTGGAGCTGTTAATTGAAACAGGTAGCTGTTTTAGAGATTTTTACAGTATTTGGTGCAAACAGATGACTTGCTGTCTGGCGACTGTCAATTCTTCGACTATCGATACAATTTCGTTATCGATCGTCCTGTCCACCGGCGTCAGCCGATTCAATCAATAGTGGTAACCGGTTTATCCGAAAAAACATCGGATATTTATCGCATATTTATTCCTTTTCCCAAAGCAGGCGACTTGCCAAGCAACCTCTGTGCAGGAGTTTTTTTCAATTGTCTAATAGCACTCACAACTGATAAATTTATCGGAGTCCGAGCCGACTGGGAACGGACAGTGCATGGTGATGCTCAACTAAAGTGGGTGGGGATAAATCGGACTATTTATAGTATCATTTAGCTCATTAGCGCCATTAGTGTTGTAACAATCAGGTTTCTACGGGGTAGGAGGAGGTTTTCCGGTTGCCCCTGAACTCAGTACGTTCAGGAGCACTACTCGCGAACAGGCTCCGCCTGTTCAAACCCCGAGTTGTCACACTCAATACGTGTACAACACTATCACAGAACAAGCTCAATACGCTCGAAACCCCATACGCGGCACTTCAAATAACAATACGAACTTTTACTCTAAACGGAAAATAAATGCTTTCGCTTTTGTGTTTACTTAGAACTATTTTAAACTTGTTTCATGATAAAGAAGAAATATAAAATAAAACAATACAAAAATAAACTTTGCTTAAACGTAAACGTCGAGCGCGCTCTCTATAAATCAATAGGGCTTCGCTCTGCCCTCCGCATCGGTGACTCTAGAACAAAATATTAAAGAATACAAATTACTCGGATTATACGCTTATACACTACGTCTTACAATACTTCTAATCGAATCGCGGCTCAGCCCAATCGCCCACGCTCATTGCGCGTGGCAATCTCTCCTCTAGAGTTAGAGCTCGGCTCAGTGCGCCGAGTGGACTGATTGCAACCGTCAGCTCCCGCTCGCTCCGAGCCGCTCGACTCGAGGCGCGCCCGGTGGGAGAGACTGGTTGCCCTGGTAACGTCGTCCCGCGGGTGGGAAGACGTCGCGGAGTGGGGACTCTCGGGAGCGCACTTGCTCTCCGGCCGTCGCGGTCGCGCTAACGCAAGTATACAGGGTGTCCAAAAAGTCCCGGAACACTTTAATAATTTTCCAAGTATTTCTGACACCGGATTCGAAAAGAGCACAAAATTTTGGATCAAAAGTGCTTTTAACACTTTTTTGACTAAACGTATAATTTTTGAGAAAAAAATTCGCTAAGATTTAAACACTTTTAAACGCTTCAATTTTTTTCTCGAAAAGGATATATCTAATTGAAAAATTACTAAAAATATTATTGATTTAGAATTGCATGAAAAAAATGGTGTTTTTTTTTTTATTTTCATAATTTTTAATTTTGTGGTATTGCCTAAAAAACAATATTCTAAAAAATTTAAAATGGGAAAAAATGAAAAATACCACCACATTTTTCATGCAATTCTAAATCAATAATATTTTTAGTAATTTTTCAATTAGATATATTCTTTTCGAGAAAAAAATTGAAGCGTTTAAAAGTGTTTAAATCTTAGCGAATTTTTTTCTCAAAAATTATACGTTTAGTCAAAAAAGTGTTAAAAGCACTTTTGATCCAAAATTTTGTGCTCTTTTCGAATCCGGTGTCAGAAATAGGGGTTCCCATTTGAAAAAACAAAGTTGACATTGAAATAACATTGAAAGTTAAATCCAAGGTCAAATCTAAGGTCATTAGTAAATTCCTTGACAAAAGCTACCTCTATGTTGACCTTGACCTTGTCCAAAATCAGTTCACTTGGAAAATTATTAAAGTGTTCCGGGACTTTTTGGACACCCTGTATATTAAATATACGCGCGTTGCGTACCGACTTAAATTTGTAATAAAGCAATTGCTCGCGCTGTCGAGCAATACCTTTGTTACAGTGTATTAGCATGGAAGCAGAGGAAATCGTTATCGTTAATGTGCAATGGCCGATGTGGCCAGTCAATCAGGAGACGGTGAAATTTTCTTATGGGATATAAGCCATCCGTCAAAGTTTTTTACATCGGTTGAAGAACAGTCTCAAGCGAGCGATATTGTAGTAGCAAACAACCTGCAGGAACAGTTACAGCAAGAGCAGTCACAGTCACACAAAAAAAAATTTGAATAGTACTTGCGTTGAAATGATGCAAGCATGGGAAATATTTATAAAGGAGTGGAAGAAATAGACATCACAGAGGAAAAAGAAGGACGGTTTGGGTTTGCGAAAACCGCGCTAGCCAAAAAAGAAAACTATAGTCAAGAAAGCCCGAGTCATCAAACCGCCCACTACTATTGTAGGAAGTAGACATAAAAAGTGTTCAAAACAGAATGTTAAAAAACGGACCAACAAATAATATTGAGTTGGAAAAGGCAACTCGTAATCTTGGCATTTGATTTTTTCGAGGTGTATACAACAGAAATGATTTACCTCGACTATAAAAATTTAAGGCACGCACTGGGTAGCCTATGCGAAAATACTCGAAAAGGTTGATTATTTCGACCGTTATGAAACAGTAAATGGTCAAGTTTCATTTGTTGTTCCTCTTGAATATATTTTTGGGCTTGTCGAAGATTATAAAAATGTAGTTTACGATGCCAAGCACGAATTGGTTTTCACTATAGCCAAAATGGGGTGACTATCGAAAGGATATAACTGTGTATGCCTCACGTGGAAGTTTCAGATCATCAAAAGATTAATTTTTTTTTAATTCTCGACAGCGGTTGTTATCTTATGATAAATTACCGCTCGTGACAATTTTCAGAATATCTGGTGCTTGCTGGTGCCGACAGACACCTTTGGTCAATCAAAACAATAACGCAAGTCGAAAAACCGAGATTCGTCATATTCGGTATACAAATAGCTCATCGAAATTATGATAATGTAAATCGTGCGCTGTTTGATCATTATCATCTCCAAAATAATAAACTGTATTACTACGATGTTATTTATCCTTACGAAGATTTTCATTTAAATTTCAATTCACATCTATATGCTCAATCATATTACGAGTTAAGTTATAACCAATATAGAGATATGCGCAAAATAGCATTCTTACACGAAGACGATTTTACTTAATTTTGTTAATTTTCGACTCTTCGCGACACTTAGACACTATAAAATCAAGTCAGGTAGATGATAAAATAATTTTTTTTGCTTCAAAAGGAATTCCAGATAATGCAGACAAAGACTTACGCATTCATAATTCACAATCAGATTTTCAAATACAGTCCTTTGTTAAATATTCTTAAAAAAATTGTATAAGAGCGAGTCAAATCGTCAGATGCAGTCAGTTGTGCGACAGACATCAGACTTGCTGGACAAAGCCAAGTCACAGGAAGGTACCCATTCAGAAACAGCTTTATCGACCCAAGGTAAAGCAGAAGTGGTATTACATATTGCACCATCACGAAATAAAGCGCATCCTTCCAAAATGACTATTGACGATGTGATTAAAAAATTGGATTTAGTGCTTGAAAAGATTGCATCAGCACGCATACTGTGTACTCCTACAGTGACTACCGAAGAGGTGGTTTGAAAATGAGATTTAGTGTATTTTATGAATTCGAAGGATCAGGAAGGACTACAAATTTATCTAAATAATCATTCAATCTATAAATTGACAGATGTGTTTCCTGATCCAATTGAACGTAATTTTATGTTTAACCCGTTTACGCCCAAACTGGCATAAAATTTTGTTATTTTTAAATCGCTATACTCCTTAAATATTACTTATTCAGTCATAATGAAACTTCATGTTTTTTTATATTATTTCTTGCTCTTTTCAAATTCGTTTTCCGATTGACAATATTTGCAGTCATTTTTAAAATACGGCTGTTTAAATCTATAAAAGAATCTAATAGAAATGTTAGCGATCTTCTCTTTTGATAAGGATCAACTTTACGAAAAAATTTTATAGAACAAAATGTGCTTAGAATTAGTCAACGAACATGTGTGAATTTTTTCAGAATTTTTAAAATAATTTTTGCATTTCTTAAAAATTGGAGTAATCAAAAAAATTAAAAACATTCAAAAAGTCTGAAAAAATTTCTTTGATTAATTCTAAGCACTTTCTTTTCATAAAATTTTTTCATTAAGTTAACTCCTTCGTTGGCGTTTACGCGTCAA
Organism: Sycophila sp. Sp_5; assembly: GCA_018906775.1. Classification (NCBI taxonomy): domain Eukaryota; kingdom Metazoa; phylum Arthropoda; class Insecta; order Hymenoptera; family Eurytomidae; genus Sycophila; species Sycophila sp. Sp_5. Next base: position 87,969 of record JACCID010000291.1, read on the forward strand.
ATTTTTCCGTGCCCAGCGTTGCATTGACGCATTTTCGCGTAAACTATTTTTTTTTCTATAGTATAACCCGCTCCAAATTAGAATTCGAGCTACACTCGGGGGTTTTTGAGTACGCTGAATCCGAATCAGTTGTCAAAATTGAAAAATTCAAAATGGTGTTGTCAATATGGCGGACGAAAATATAAAATTTTTCTCAATTTCAATAAAAATTGGTACTAAATAAATCCAGGTAGAAAATTACAAAACACGGAATGGCGAATTCAAAATAGCGTTCGAAAACAGGAAATTACACTTCTTTTCAATAAAGAAAGATATTTTGGGTTTTCTAAACCCGCTCGTTAAAAATCTTGGTTGAAAACCGAGGAATTCAGGATAATGAATTCGAAATGGTGGAATAAAATATTGCAATTCATTTGATTTGAATAAAAATCAATACCCTAAATATCGGGGATTGCTAAATTTGATTTTAAAATGAAAAATATTAAACAACTGGCGCATTCAAAATCATACGTGGAAATATATATATTTTATTTATTTTATGTCAAAAATTGTACTCCGGGATCTTTCGAGGTAAATAATCATGCATTAAAACTTAACGTTTGCAAAAATAAAACAGGAGAATTTAATGTGTATTTGAAAACCTATTATTATCCTCAAAGTCTTAGGTCACACTTAAAAACATACCGATTGACAAGGTAATGCAAAAGCTGGAATCTCATAGTGACTTCTCCGGTGTCCCCTTCAAGCGGCAGATATAATAGGCGCACGCCTGACAACATACATGCATGCACCTCGAACAGCACATGCGCGTTGCTTCGTTTGCAATGGAGGGGCGGAGTGTCGACTACGTGACGGAAGGAGGGGGAAAAGCCAGGATATATAAGCGCGGATTCTAATGCCGCTCCATCACTTTTCGGAGTAACATGGAACTTACAGTAGAGTTATCAGTCCAACTTTGCACCCATATACTGATGCGACTATAGGACTATAGCCATCTGCCAACCTCCACGCAGGCAATACTGTTTATCAAATATTCACAGATTTTTTTACTCACGACATGATTGAGATGATTTGTGCAGAAACTAATTTGTATTATGAAAAGAAAAAAGAAATGCTACTCAAAGCGAATAAATTGAAGCCTCAATCTAGGATTTTGCAATGGGAACTGTTGTCACCTGATGAATTGTATACATTCATTGACCTCATTGTACTGATGGGAATAGTGAAAAAGCCATCTTATACCGTGTATTGGTCGACTGATCCTATGATTGAAATGCCATATTTTGCCAAATGTATGTCCCTCCGCAGATTTCAAATCATTTTGAAATTGATACACTTCGTCGATGAAGATGACGAGTCAAATGACAAAATCAAAAAAATTTGACCCGTTCTTGATTTTTTAGTAGAACGATTCCAAAAAATGTATCGACCTGGAAGAGATATTTTAATGGACGAATCGCTCTTACGATTCAAAGGACGACTTAGTTTCAAGGAATGTAACCTCAACAAACGAGCTCGTTTTGGTATAAAACTGTATAAAACAAGTGAATCTGGGACCGGGTGCGTTTACAATTGTGCACTGTATACAGGAAAAGATGATAGTAAGTCAAAAGCTAAGAAAGCAATTGGTGTATCTAGAGAAACTGCAAAAGAAATGCTCGGTAATCTTGCAAAAAAGAGTCGATGCTTATAAATTGACAACTGGTACACCTCCCCTTTGCAGTTCAAACAGTTAGCTGGTAAACAAAACCAACGGTTGCGGGACTGTTAGGATGAACCGAAAATTCTTACCCAAAGTCAATACAATGCACATGAAAGTTGGCGATATAAAGGTGTTGCATACACCCAAGTTGTGCTGGATTCTTTGGAAAGATAAAAAAGTTGTAAGCATGCTCACAACTTATGAAAGTCCTGTTATGGTAACAAATGATAAGTTGGATCGACGTACAGGGTCTTATAAACAAAAACCAAATGTAGTTATTAAAAAAATCCCAAGGTACCAATTTTTATTGAAATTGAGAAAAATTTCACGTTTTCGTCCGCCATATTGACAACGCCATTTTGAATTTCTTGATTATGACAACAGATTCTGATTCAGCGTACCCGAAAACCCACAAATATGAATTTTCAAAGAAAAAAATTCTTTTGCCGAACGAACGGGTTACTAACGAGACGGTATCACTAAAGGGCGCGACCATACATCAGTAGCACAAAACGCCTCACCGCGTCGCAACCTCGCGAATGCTTTGTAAGTTATGTATGAACTCGCGACTGTGCAAAACAGGCAAAATCGAAAACCCCCAGAAAGTTGAGCTCGTTTGAGTACGCTCAGTGGATTGAATTGCACAGTCAGTCCGTATTTATTTTAATGCGAACGCGCTTATTCCGCACGGTAGGGTCACCGCGTTCGGAGAGCCGTCATGGATTGTATCAATACACTTGAAGCTTTCGGAAATGAATATTTCAAGAGAAAAGCAGAAAAACAGTAATAGATGTTGGTTGTATATTAAAAAGAGAAAGTATTAAGAATGATAAGAAGCGAAACTAGAATCAAATACTCTTCACAGGCCATTTGAAGACAAAAGAATAAGGAAAAATTAAAAAGTATAAACTTCGTGATAACAATATTGCCGTGAGTTTATTACTGCATTGCAAATATTACCATAATCGCTTGGTTATGATTTTTTTCATTTTTCAACCTTTTATACTGCATTTTTTTCTTGGCTCAAACTTACGCCTAATTCTGATTCAGAAACCTGGTAAACATAACTGTTTACTCCGCTATCAAATGTCATTGAATTTGACTTAATATCGTCCAACTGACCGTTGGATTTTAATTTTGCATGAATAATTAGTATATTTACTCGTCTAATTTAAATATATATTTTAGGGAGTAAAGCAAAATTTAGAATTTGTTTTAAAAAAAACTAAATCATATCGAGCAGTTCAGAAAATAAAAAAGTACGAAGAAGAATTCAATATAAATAATTTTGCTGATGTCGCAGTCAACGTTTACATTAGAGCACACGAAGCACTACAAAGGTAACATATGTACTTTTTCTATTATTATAAGTTCTTTTAATTATTTTCAAACAGATTTTGGCCGTTCCAACATTTTATGTTTTTAAAGATACCTTTTAATAGTACCGATTAAAGTAGTTTCAAAAAAGTTGCGCCGCCGAAAAATAAGAAAAATATTATTTGTCAAATAATTATAGCACCCGATCTCTTCTATTATACGCTTTCCTGGCACTGCAGAATTTCAGAATTTTCTTGGGAGTTTAGTTGCTTTCATAGCTAAGCTTTTCGCTTGCTCTCCCTCTCCATGATATCTCGGGAGAACACCAATATCCGGTTCAGCTGTAAATTCAACTGGTCCTTTAGTTTATCTTTTTTCAGTTTTTCAAGGTTCAATCTTATCAGGATAAGGGAGCACTAAATGATATAAAATATTTGTAATTTTTTTAAAAGATTTCTTTTTGACTATAAAAAGATTACCAGAAGGTCCTGCATTTCACAATATCATTTGAACTGCTATTTGCTGGCCCACGTCGATGAGCATATGTGCATTTTCATCAGTCTAAAAAGTATAAAAAGCATTTTTGAACCAAAATTTTGTGATTTTTCCGAACTCGGTATCAAAAATAGGTCCCATTTAAAAAAAAGCGGTTTGATCTTCAAAACATTGAAAGGTTTATTTTTTATGTTTACTCAAAATTATGAACTTAACGTATAAATCAGAGTTGCTATTATTGAGGGTTCGATAAAGAAAAATAAACGTTTCAAAATTTGAATGAATGATATGTAGTATCATATAGAATCTAAAATATTATAAAATCTGAATAACCGTCTTAAACAGTTCTTGTGGCAATAAGTAAATTTATATAAAAGAAATAATCTATTACGATGTCACTGGACTGCAAATTATCGCCTGAAAAAAAGAGAATAGAGATTTGGAGATACTTGTGAGAAAGATTACATAAACAAAAACAAAAATACTTTTTAGTTAATTAAAGTAAATATTTATTCAAAAGAAAAAGATAGTTTATAACTCAAGTTAATGGTCTGATACATTGTTAACTCGTAGATCTATTTCAAGCGCGACTTCACAAAGAATCTAGTTCAATTTATTTAATCACATATACAGGATGGACCATTTTAATCGCCCCACCCAAATATGTCGGAAAGTAAGGGAGATAGAAAAAAACTTTAAAGACAAAAGTTGTAGGGTTAGGAGGGGGACAAATGATGGTGACCTTGACCATGACCTTGAGGTCAAAGGTCAAGGTGATTTGAAGGTCAAACCGATTTTTTCAAATAGGAACCCCTATTTTTGACCTCGGAAATGGAAAGAGCAGAAAATTTTACGTTCAGATATGATTTTTTAAGGTCATGGGTGGAGGTCATTTGAAGGTCAAATCGATTTTTCAACTAGGAAACCCCACTTTTGATCTCGGAAATGGAGAGATCGGAGAATTCTACGTTCAGGTACGACCATGGTCAAGGTCATTGATAGGTCAGAGGGTTTTTTAAGCTGGAAACCTTATTTTCGACCCTATTAACCCCGAAGATACAAGTTTCGTGAGAAATATGTATGTTACTCCGATATGTTCACGTGGCATACTTATTTCGTGAGAAATAAGCCACGTTCTTAGTTCATCGCGAATCCGCTACGCGGCTATACGAGCAGGAGTATGTGGTAACTGAGTAGCTCGTACACGAACTAGCGGTCCATGGCACATAATAAGGGACTGATATGCCGAGTAAAGGTATACCATGCAGAGGTGCTCATCCTAGCATAAAATTTACTCTTCTCATAAGCTTTGTAGATTCTAATCGATATTTTATTATTAAAATTTTTGAAGTTTTGTTAAACCAATACAATTAAAAAAAACACCCTTAAAAATGGCTGACTATCAACCGAATGAGATTGTGGATATGATAATAATTTTAGGGGAAAGTCATAATAATTATCGAGCTGCAGCAAGACTTTACACTGCACGCTTTCCTGACAGACGACACCCAGATCATAGAGCAATAAGTCGCTTGACTCATAGGAACCACGAATATGATGAGAATGATCGAAATGTTATTACTGTTCTTGCTGCCATTTATCTTGATCCTCATAGCAGCTCTTGACGCGTTCACAGAGAAATCGGCATAACAAAATCAACTTTTTTGAGAATTCTTAAATCCCTCAAGTATCATGCTTACCACATTACGTTGGTTCAAGAGCTTCAAGATAATCACTTTCAACAGCGAATTGAGTTTTGCCAATGGGCTTTACGTATGATAGAGAATGATCCAGATTTCTTTAGGTATGTCCTTTTTTCCGATGAAGCTAAATTTCAGAGTGACGGAGACCTCAATAGGCACAATTGTCATTATTCGTCGGATGAGAATCCTCATTGGTACAGAACGGTCAATCATCAAAGGCGTTGGAGCATTATGGTATGGTGTGGGATCGTAAACGGTTATTTGATCGGTCCTTATTTTTTCGAGGGCAATGTTGCTGGGAACTCCTATTTACATTTAATAAGAGATCAGTTTCATGAATTGATAGAAGATGTTGATCTAGAAACGCGTCGAAGAATGTGGTTCCAGCACGATGGTGCACCAGCACATTTCGCTGTAATCGTACGAAATTTTTTAAATCAATATTATAATGGTAGATGGATTGGACGAGGAGGTCCAGTTAACTGGCCTGCTTGTTCACCCGACCTCACATCTCCTGACTTTTATTTATGGGGGTATTTAAAAAATGTTGTTTTTAAAGAACGACCCACGACTAGAGCAGACATGCAAGAACGTATTCGTCGAGCATGGGCAGCTATACCAAGACAGATATTGCTCAACACCGTTCGCCATTTCCAGAGGCGTTTGAATTTATGCCTTCAAGCTAATGGACGCCATTTCGAACATTTAGGGTAATTGACCACCGTGAGAGGCAAGGGGACTCACGTTAATCAAGCACCCCGACCGTGAGAGGCAAGGGGACTCACGTCAATCAAGCACCCCGACCGTAAGAGGCAAGGGGACTCACGTTAATCAAGCATAAATAGGGGTTCCCATTTAAAAAATCCTCTGATCTTCAAATGACCTTGACAATTGATTCTTGAAGATCATTCAGCTGACCGCCTTTGTCGTGAACCATTTTTAACATTCACTATTCTAAATATTATTCAATTAACCTCGAAGTTAATGTTCGAAATGGCGTCCATCAGCTTGACCCATGACCTTGACCCTTGACCCATGACCTTGACCATGGTCGTACCTGAACGTAGAATTCTCCGATCTCTCCATTTCCGAGATCAAAAGTGGGGTTTCCTAGTTGAAAAATCGATTTGACCTTCAAATGACCTCCAACCATGACCTTAAAAATCATATCTGAACGTAAATTTTTCTGCTCTTTCCATTTCCGAGGTCAAAAATAGGGGTTCCTATTTGAAAAAATCGGTTTGACCTTCAAATCACCTTGACCTTTGACCTCAAGGTCATGGTCAAGGTCACCATCATTTGTCCCCCTCCTAACCCTACAACTTTTGTCTTTAAAGTTTTTTTCTATCTCCCTTACTTTCCGACATATTTGGGTGGGGCGAATAAAATGGTCCATCCTGTATATATAAGAAAGAAATTTATTATTTTTTTTGGAAGGGAGAGACAGGTTTTCTTTGTTAGAAGAAGACCCCGGTTCCAGTGTAACACATCTACCCGTTGCCTTGGACAGAAGGATTAAGTGAATGGGATTTTTACCACTTCTTTAGTCTCGGTATCATAATCATTATCTAAGCTTTCAGTACTACTCATTTTATTTGATCCTTAGATCTTATATTTGTTTTATTTATTTAGTACAACAAATTTAATTTATAAAAAAAAAAAAAAATTTATATAAAAAAAAAACTGTTAATTTTGCAGGTTATGAAAAAATTAAATCTTAAAAAAAGTACTGTCCTTAGTCTTCGCCTCCATCCAGACTGACTACCAAATTATCAAGAACAAAAAGTATAAAAAATTTTCCAAGTCCCATTTAGACTTCGAAAATTTTGGTTTGTTAAATTTTCATTAGCTTGACTAAATATTTTGTACGAAGGAATTTTCCTTTCGTCCGTTGCTAACCGAAAATCAGCGCGCAAGAGTCGTCGCCGAGCGCGAGGTGTCCGGTGCCACGCCGCACGTGCGGCGCTGATACAACAATATACATATTCAAACCATGTAGCTAAACAGCCCAACACTTAGAAAAACCATCAAAGAAAGACTTTCCTGATCTTGCATTTCTTATCGTTAGGCAAGAAATGCACGATCTCGCTCAGTCCTTTCGAAACAGCCACGGTTACACCAGTTCGCTCTGTGACTACTCGAAATTTTCATTTAAGTTAATATTTCAAATTTATCTCTATAAAATCATAATTTTACCATTCACGCATTTATTGTAACCATCGATTTTACGTCAACGGAAATTGAGTTCGTAAGTTCAATCCGCGAACGCGTTGGGTGATCAGGTCCACCCAGCAACCAGCCCAAGCACTTCCCCTCTTAAAGGAGTCCGCTAGCTTCGTGGCAATCTACACTCACTTATAGTAAGTCTCTTATATTATAACTAAAATATACATATAAACATATACAATAATTTTATTATAAAAAATGCGTACATATATATAATTATTTTTACTACAACGGGATAAAATCTAAAGCAATCTCTTTAATCTAAACAATAGACTGAAAGAAGTTTCAAAATTAACAATGAAGTTCAATGAGTGTTCGTATTAAAAATTCAACAGAGCAGCAAAGCATAATTCCATTTGATCTCTAAATTAACTTCACAATAATCAGTTCTAATCTACAAGAAATGCCCCTTTTTGAATTACAGATATTGTCAATTCATTTTACTTTTGTCAAAATATAGAAACTTTCACTTTCTTTTCAAGTTTGTATGAACGCCCTAAACTAAAATATTCTAAATCTGAATAAATTCATTCACTACATTTCTTTTAAATAATAAACTAAATTCCAGAACTCGTGCACAGATATATAAACAGAATTTTACAACACTCAATATGAAGTAAATCTGAATTTAACCTCAGATTCACATTTTCATTTTTTTTTTGTAATAATTTAGCATTGTAACCAAAAATTAGATTCACCTATAGACCTAGTTAAAAAGTATGATTAATGCGAAGAAGATTTAAACGAACAACCTCTTTTCAAATAACCGCACAAAATTGACAGACTACACTGACTGCATTAAACTCAAAACCCAGTAAAAAAGCACATAATAAGTTTTTATATTTAAAAATTCATATGTCCAGCCTAACTAAGGGTAACTCTAGCGCCGAACACTTAAGCAGTTAACAAACGAGCCCAGGTGTTAAAATTCTAATTGGCTCAGCCAATAAGTCTAATATATTTTAGACAAGACTCGAGTCCCTACATCCTGTTCTCCCTCAAATACAGTTCACTCCACACTCAACACTATCACACCTCACTGAAGAAAACTATAATCTCACTGGGAACTTCTACGCCAAATCTGAAGCTTTGAATTAGTGGGCATAGTCCACTACGTTATAACCATCTTCTGGCTACGAGTCACACTGAGGTGGCACAACAAGTCCAGCTTCCAACTTTCTTCTTGGTGACAAGTCTCGCGCAGGTGTCGAGCCCCACAGAAGAGGCACGACAAGTGATGTGCAGCAGCCAGGATTGATCAGGCTTGGATGCGAAGGTTCTTCGTCGAAGCAACCACTACCTCTGTAGCAGTTAATCAGTCCAATGAACTCATTTCCTCCTGGATCAGCGCATGAATTGCAGGTCTCTGGAAAGCCCCTCGACTCCACTCCTTGGCAACCTACAAAAAACAGCACACAAAGAATCGAGTGCTACAACCACAGAAGTTCTCTTTAAGCAAACTCTCCTTCACACTCAATCAAACAATTTCGACACCCTTTTAACCTTTTCCAAAAGTAACAAACTGATTCCATTCATTAAATTTAATTCCCAGCTACTCTCTCTCTCTCTCTCCTCCTCCATACAATAAACCAAGAGTCATTCAAAATTTAATAAAATACTTATCTGACACCTGCACTCGTCACACTTATCCCAAATATATATTTTTTGAATTGCAAAACACTTCAACAATCTCCAGGGTAAATGAATGCAATCAGCTGCGTGTCTGCTTGCGTAAAGGTGGCCCTACACTAACGAACCCTAACCGAGTATAAGGGTCCGTCTACAACGACCCTACCCAGTCTGTACACGCCGTTCCGCGTGTTCGTAAACACCGAGCCCGGCGTACCCAGTAAAGACTTTAAAATAAAATCAACCTTTAACTATACAAATCTCCTCATTTTTGCAAACCCTTAAATCCTTTTTAGAGCCAAATAGCAACTTCTAACTAGAGGCGGGCCCGTACGGGACGCGTAATGCCGACACGGGTTTTCACTAACCCAATCGCCTTGGAAAATTATTTTCCAAAGGAACGTAACGGCTTGAGCAAGGGGCTGTATATATTAGCATATACAGTTACGCGCATTTGCACGTAACAAATGGTAGCAGAGCGTGGTTTGAAAGGCACTGCTTGCTACATGGTAATGGAAATTGGTCGTTAATTATTTGTTTCTCCTCTTGAAATAAATAATTCTAACCAAACAAAATCCCCCCCAATTAAATAAATAAAACCAAAATATTTCTGTTAAACGGATAAATACATAAAAATTTTTACTCCCAATTTATTTAACCCAATTGCACAACTGTAACCCATTTATATATATATACTTATAAATTACTCAGGTACTTATGTAAATATTTATATCCTATATACAGGGTGATTCTTTTTAATTGCCCCAGGCAAATATCTCGAAAAGTACGGGAGATGGAAAAAAACGTTAAACGTAAAAGTTGTAGGGTTCAGAGGGGGAAATCCAATGGTGACCTTGACCATGACCTTGGGGTCAAGTTTCAAGGTCATTTCAAAGTCAAAGTAGATTTTTTAAATAAGAACACCAAATTTTGACCTCGGAAATTAAAAGAGCGGAAAATTTTACATTCAAACATGATGTTATGTCATGGGGTCCAGTTGACCTCTGCAGTCGCATCAAGGTCAAATCAAGCTGTCTACACAATTCGTAGGCCAATATCTTGAAAAAAGCAAGGTTGAGAAAAACTTTAAATACCAATTTCCCCCTCTGAACCCTACAACTTTTACATTTAACGTTTTTTTTCATCTTCCGTACTTTTTGAGATATTTGCCTGGGGCAATTAAAATGAATCACCCTGTATACATTTCATACATACGTATATACATTTTTGCTATTTTAACCATTTTTCCCTACAGAATCCATGCTTCTTCCTTGAAGTAAGTAGTTACGGGGATTGGTCAGGAGCAATCGTCGTCTCTACCGAAGATGGTTGTACGGCCCGTCTAGCAAGTTTTAGGGAAGGGAGGAAACTTAACCTAGCAATATCTATTTATCAACTTTATTACCGCAAGAACATTTTTAAAATTTTGCCAAGATTTTCGATACAGCATAATCAGAAGATTCAGATAATAAATTTTTTTTTTCGAAGATCAAAGGAAAATTTTCAAGAACAAATTGAAATCCCCTTTTTAGAAATCCATTTGTGCATAGGCGGGACCCTTTTAATTGCAGCATTCATTAAATCTATGAAACAAACAATTAATAACCCAACATTCAAATTCTAAAAGACATTTTTCTTCCATAAATAATTACTAATACAAAATTCAATAATAATAATATTATCTAAATTTGTTTTGCATAAATTTAGAATATTAAAACCATCTGATTATAACTTATTATTCAACCTTCTTTAAATATTAACCATACCTAACAAATTTCTACAAATTTTTAACGAACCCAAGTAAAACCAGACAAACCATGGCTCATAACAACAACCACGAGCACTGGAATTAGAGGTTGGAGCAAAAAACATAGAAGTAGCCATGAAAGGTACCAGACTGACAGCCTTAACCCAATTCATTTCAAAGTTGCCACCAGACATACGTATGGCCATTCAAACCCAGAATCCTAACAACCTGGAAGCCGCCTACAAGGAAGCGGTTCGTTTCGAAGCCGCAAAGGATGCAGAGTCTGCTCCCGACTTTAGATTTCGTTATAACAACCGCTTTGAGCGTCGTCCAGAGGACTTTAGGCCGAACCAAACCTCTCAACCAATGCGCAACCACCCCAACGCTCACGTCGGAGTCGTCATGCTAGGCTGCTCCGAAGACTTTTCATACGAGGTTCTACCAGAAGGACTACCTCGATAACCTGAACCAGGTCTGATAGATATGTACGACTCAAATATTCATTTCCCGAATAACGAAGAACCCAACTCAATGATGGCACATTATGACTATTCACAAGCCACGGTGCCGTATTCTGAAGCATTATACGAACCCGCTGAAGTCAATGTTGTTAGACCAGATTATCCACATAACCAACAGTATCAACCTTACAATCAATATCCGCAACAGCGAAATAATAACCTCAGATATCCGGTAGGATATTCAGGGTATTATCCACCATCATATAACCAAAGCTATGGCTACCAGGGATATCCGATGGGGACTCCAAAACAAGACCAAGGGAGTTATCAGAGTTGTGTCAACCAACTTAACTATGGTCAAAACCGATAGTCCGCTCCAGGGTGGAGCAACGAAAACCAATATACCAAATGGCCACCAACGCAAGAATATAATGGCCCTAATCGAAACAATTAAAATGGCCGACTTTTCAACCCTCAAACGGGCGGATACCATGACAACCGCCCCATGCAAGGCAATTGGAGAGCACCAGCTCAGCAAAACCTCTCTCAAAACCAACAAAAACCAGAGCCTTTAAACTACCAACTGGCTCGCCTTATAACCTCTTCAGCGAGCCAGAAAGTGACAACCGAAACCGCGAACCAGAAGGTAGAAGGTACTCCGAAGGTCATGCACATAATGACCAGGGACGAAAGTGCCTCACCATTTCTTCGTGTCAAGGACCTCGAGAACTAGACGGAATAGATCACGAGACTACCAAAATCCGGGAACATGTCCCTGAAGCATCTAAACCATACCTTATCCTTATGATTGACAACGGCTCAGCAGTCAATCTAATAAAACTAACCTCCTTAGATCCGGAATTATGGGTTGACACAAGCAACCGCATCCCACTGTCGGGAATAGGCCAAGGCGGCGCCTTAAGCTTAGGGACAACCAGCCTAACCATAAGAGGTACTCCTACTACCTTTTTTGTGGTGAAAAACGATTTTCCCATAGAAGAAGATGGTATGATAGGCCGTGGGTTCTTAAAGCGAGAAGAAGCCGTAATCTCTTACTACAACAAACGCCCTAGTGATCAGCGGCGACGTAATGAACCCTATTCCTTTTGTCAAAAACGAAGATATCAAAAAGGAAACGCCACAGGACGTTTATCTAACACAAGCCCAAGCTAACAAAATCTCGAGTTGCATAGGCCCTCCGTCGGACCAAACCGGAACAATTCTATCACCTAAATCTGAGAAACCCCTTATAACTATACCTGGTCGTACCAGGCAAGTTATTCAAATCAACTTAATCCAGACAACCTTAAAAGAAGGCTATTTAGCCAGGATCAACGTCAACAACCCAGATATTTTCCTAGGAGAAGGAATTGTCGTTAACGATAGAAATACCTGCAAGATCATGGCAATAAATACCGCCGATGAAGACGTAACCTTCGAAATAGATCCGCAGGAAATCGTTCCATTTGAACCGCTCCCATCTGAGCTGGACTTTGACTCTTCGAGTGACAGCGACACTGAAGCTTCTCCCGTCACAGATCCCGTCGAAAGAGCCCAGATGTTGAAAAATTTAATCCGTACTGAGCACTTGAGCGCTGATGGCCTCCACGACGTAGACAAATTACTGGAAGACTACAGTGATTTATTTTTACTCTTATTTATTATGGCATTGGAGCCGTACTTAGCCAGGAAAAAGATGGATTTGATCATCCGGTAGCTTATCTCTCGCGACTCCTTCAAAAAGCCGAGAGAAACTATACTACAACCGAGAAAGAGTGATTAGCTGCCCTCTATGCCATGAAGGTGTTTGAACCCTATCTGCTGTGCAGAAGGTTCACCCTTGTAGCAGATCACGAACCATTAACCTGGATGCATAGTCGTAAAGATCCAGGGCAACGACTCATGAGGTGGATGTTCAAATTCATCAATTATAATTACACCTTCAAATACAAACCCGGAAAACTGAACGGTAGCGTTGACGCGTTATCCAGAAACCCCCCCCCCCCAAATCTAATCCCTGCGAGGAAGAGATAAATAAAACCTTACCGGTTGTCCGAGTCTTTATGATTCGCCAACCAAAACAAAAACAAGCAAAATAACCAAGAAAAGGGGACAATTAACCGGATCTGTTAGGACCTTCTACGCCTCCAAGATCACACACGACGGGTGAAGTAACCGAAAAACGCAAACCAGGACGACCAATCGGGTCAAAGTCTAAGAAGGAAGCCCCTCCTATCGACCACAGTCTGATAGCCAGAAGAACCAGAGCACGAATAAAAGAGTACATGGACAAACAAACTCGTCCCTCTACCTCACCGATCTCGCACACGCCAACCTCTAAAAATCAAGGCCGTTTAGAGACAATAGAACCTAAGGACAGATCTATTCCACAAATCGTAGTGGAGGGAATCGATCAACCCACCGCAGATACAAGAGCGCTACCCCCTCTTTTATCTCGTGAATCAATGCTTCCCTCCACTCAAATAAAGGGATCAGACACCGAAGTCCCTCCAATTCATGACCCCCAAACTAGCAGTCTTAGGATACAACCTACAGAATATGAACAAAGTCCCGAACCCTTATCCTCTCAAGGAAGCAGCGGGCAAGGCGAAGAACTTGACAAAGAGATTGAAATGACCTCAGTCGGAAGCGAAGAAGACGACAACGTATTCAGCCACTCATCGGCAGAATCCTCAGTGGCACCTTCGCGTAACGAGACCCCTTCAACCGATTGTGAAAACGCCAAAGAAACCTGGGCTTCCTCTAAGCAGAGACGGAGCCTGAAAACAGAAGCTGAACGGGCGGACGCCCAACTTGAAAGGAAAATGCGAGACAGATTTAACCGCACGGGAAATTAGTACTTCCGTGACAGGGAAGAAGAAAATCCACCGAAACCATTACCAACGCATTTTTCTGATGGAGACAAACCAACCGACGAACAAAGAGAAACATTGGATAATAACCTAGGAAACGGAGACAACTGAGTAAAAAATGCACTCTTAGTTGAAAGGGTGCAACGTCTCATCCAATCCGCCGCAGAAGCATTGCAGCCGGGAAAAGCTGCAATATTTCAAGAGGGGGTTGAAAATCGGAAAAACCGGTTGAAACCGAATTTTTATCCAAAATTGTTATTCTCCCATCAACCATTCAACAAGAAGAAACCGACGGGCACGAAAGTGACACGGAATCAACCGACGGAGAGGTATCTGTCATTCCGCCCACACGAGAAACCCGGGCGATTTCAATGACGCCCATGGTCAAAACGGGTCAACCAATAGCTAAAAGTACACCTTGTGGAAATACTCGACCAAGAAAACAAATAACCTTTAAAAATCTTCTTGAAATACCGGAGGAGGTAGAAGACAAAGAAAAATCCCCTGCCATTAAAACCTTTGAACCCTAAGAAAACTTTAAACAAAATAACCAATATTTCTTGGCCTTCAACGGACCAGTCGGATTCCGACTCATATGTAGAAACCCCCAAGCATTCAAATCACAAAACTCTTGTTAGTTCCCGTCAAGGTCTAACGTATAAACGGGATAACCTAGTACACTTTGTCTCAGCAGATGGCGAACCAACGGCACCAATAACCAGACTTTTGTACGAAATTGGGGCAATTAACCCGAAAGCACAAAAGTCAAAAAGACCAAGAATCGGCCTAATCCTTGTCACACCATATAAAAGGTGGTTTATCTTCTCTTTGGTAATAAAAACCAAACATTACGATCCACTACGAATTAGTGACATAAAATTAACTTTAAAGAACCTCAGAGATTCCTTAAACCAAAGAAGGATAACCTCATTCAGAATCTCTCGGAATGGAGATTTAGTTGACGAGTTAGCCCCAGGTACCTTAACAGAATTATTAATTAACCTTTTTGGGAAAACACACATCTCAATAACCGTATGCTATGGTTCAGTCAACTCACCTCTTGAAGAGGAACGAACGACTATCTTAAAAACGCTTCACAGCAGCCTCATCGGTGGTCATAAAGGTGTAAACCAAACCTATCAGAAGATACGCGAAAGGTATCATTGGACGGGCATGAGAAACGACGTCCTTAATTTTATCCGACATTGCTCCGTATATCAAGAGAAGAAAATTGATAGGGCAAAAATTAGAGAACCAATGATAATCACCGACACGCCAATCGAAGCGTTCGATAAAGTATCTATAGACACTGTAGGAAAGCTATGGTTAACGCCAGATGGCAACCAGCATATCCTAACAATGCAGTGTAACCTTACCAAATACCTCATCGCTATTCCCATACCCAACCTACGAGCCTCTACGGTTGCAAACGTATTGGTTAGACATTTAATTTGCCAGTTCGGCGCTCCGAGAGCAATCTTATCCGATCAAGGAACCAGTTTCTTGTCAGAAGTGGTCGAGGGTCTGATGAAACTCTTTAAGGTCCATCACCTCACAACATCGACATGCCATCCACAAACCAATGGGTCACTGGAGAGAAGCCATGCTCCCCTTATGGACTTTATTCAAAGCTATTCGGAAGCATACAGCGATTGGGATCGTTTGGTACCGTTCGCTACATTCACCTATAATACTAGCGTTCACAGCGCCACAAACTTCACCCCCTTCGAATTAATCTTCGGACGAATCGCCCGTTTCCCTATGGAAATTCCTCCGGAGGAAAAGCTAAGAACTTACAAACTTTATCTACAGGATCTAATAACTCGTCTCTCGGAAATGAAGGTAATGGCCGGAGAAAGACAAATCGAAACCAAAACCGCGAGTAAAGAAAGATACGATGAAATCGCGAAAAATTTTAACGAACCACGAATCAGCAAATTTAACAGCTTTTACAAAACCCCCCTAAAAATCATCGAAATCCTAACCAAAAATAACGTAATATTAGAACTGCCTAACGGCAAGTGTATTCGCAAACATACAGATAAACTAAAACTAGCTCGAGTTAATCAAACTTACCCGTTTCACCTTGTCACCTTTCTCTTCTAGGAAACATGCTTCTTAGAATTCTACTTGTCGCCCTTCTCATCTGTAACACGGTAACTCAGCAGAATATCCAGCAAAAAACCTACGAAATAGAACCTATAACCAACAATCCAGGACTGTATTACGAACGAGTCGATACTGTGCGATTCAAGCGTACAGTATGGCAAATCGTAATCTTCCTAGAAATAGAATCGTTTTTGAAGAACCATGGACCTATCCATAATTTCCAAGAAATTCAGACAAGATGTAAGGCCCATCTTCGAGAAAGCGAATGCAATCAGGCACTCGCAACGGAACTAATCGAGTTAAAATTAAAGCAACTCAAAGATCTGCACCTGCAAAACGAAACCGTCCGCACAATAGAAATCGATCAAGCAGATGATGAAACTATTCCCTGAAACTTCCCATCGGACATCTTAGACCAGAAGAGCTCAGTCTAATTTCCGGTATTGATGGAATGCGTAAAGGTGGCAGGGTTTTCCTTGTACTCCATGTCTCCTTGGATCTTACTCCTCCCCCTCCAACCCTCACACCAATACCTAAGCATTAGCACAGATCATCAACAATTCGTAAAAATGGATCAGGGTGATCGCGACAGGTGCCAGTCAGCCTATTACGCCCATCTCTGTCCATTCGAGCAACCATTGTTTGATGTCGCAGAAACCAAAGAATGCGAAGTAACCATGTTGTTCGACCCTTCTACTAAAAACCTAGCCTCATGTGACATACACCTGAAACCTGGGGTAGAAATGCAATGGACGTATTTGAGCAGTGAAGAAGCCTGGCTATTCTCCGTTGTAAAAACCGCCCGAATGCGTGTAATATACCTCGGACAAACTACTCAAACCATCCAACTAACCGTATTGGGACTTTTGCGTCTTGCCGCCGATTGTATTGGGACAACCGACAAAATGACCTTAATGCATAACCAGGTAAAACGTGATGGGGAATATTATTTTTATCGACCGGAAATTCAACTAAAACTCTCTCAGGCTGTCCCCGAATTTGAAGAATACAGGGTGTTCGAAATGTTCCGGACCCCCCACTTATAACATAAAGTAAGCATTTTGGAAAAAAATGTTAAATACAAAAGTTGTTAAGTTTTGAAGGTTGAACTAAATGATGACCTTGGATTTGTTATTGGTTATCATTTTCAAGGTCATTTAAAGGTCATCTTCAGTTTTTTAAATAGGGACCCCTATTTTTTATTTCAGATTCTGAAAGAGCACAAAATTTTACATCTGGATATGTACCCACGTTATGGCTCAAAATGACCTACAGAGGTTATTTAGTGGTTAAATGATTATTTAGTAGCAGAAAGCCAAGAAATCCCGATTATTAAGAACTTTGAGCGTATCTGACCAATACTATAGTAATTTGATTTTGCAAGACAAACTTTATGGTGGCGTTAAATTGACATTGCCCTTGATTTTCAAGGTCATTTGAAGGTTAACTTTAGTTTTCCAAATTAAGCCTCCTAGTTGTAATTCTCCATTTTGCACCAGCGCTAAATTCTGCATTAGGATTGTAGAAGGTGTAATTGACACTGGCGTAAAATAAGCCTTAGGCCAGACAACCACATAACTCGGGCGAGAAAATGATAAATAAAAAAATGTCTAATCAAAATAAGCCTTAGGCCCAACAACTACATACCTCGGGGGGGAAAATGATAAATAAAAAAATGTCGAATCAAAATAAGCCTTAGGCTCAACAACTACATACCTCGGGGGAGAAAATGATAAATAAAAAAATGTCTAATCAAAATAAGCCTTAGGCCCAACAACTACATACCTCGGGGGAGAAAATGATAAATAAAAATATGTCTAATCAAAATGAGCCTTATTGCTCAGGCACGGGAGGTACAACTAATTAAGGTAACATCATGGGTGATCCAGCCAACTAAGGCAAGACCATCGGCGGCCCAGCCTACTAAGACAAGAACACTAGCGGCCCAGTCAGCTAAGGCAGGACTATCGGCGGCCCAGCTAACTAAATCAAGACAGTAGACTATTCGCCCAAACTGAATTTTTTTAAAATGTCGTTGACAGGAACTTTTTACAACAACTGTTCAAATTGTTGCCCATTAACAGTTTGGCAATGTGCTAACCGATTGTAAAAGGCTGCAACAACATTTCGCAAGATTTGCTGAGGTATCAAGTCTATTTCATCAGTGATTCTTTGGCGTAATTCATCCAAGTCACGTGGTTTTATAACATAAACTTTATCCTTCAAGTATCCCCAAAGGAAGTAATCAAGAGGCGTTAGGTCTGGGGACCGAGGTGGCCATTCAATTGTACCTCTCCGCTCAATCCATCTATCATGAAATGTTGCATCTAAATATCGGCGAACATGAATACCGTAGTGTGCAGGAGCACCATCCTGTTGGAAGTAAATTTCGTCCAGATTTCCACCCATTAAATTCCGTATAGCAGGTATAATTTGGTCTCGAAGCATGTTTTCATACATTGCAGCATTTAAATTACCTTCAATAAAGAAAGGGCCATGTACTCTTCCATTAAATATGCCAGCCCAAACATTTACTTTTTCAGGATGTTGCGTGTGGTCCGCTCTCATCCAATGTGGATTGATGTTACTCCAGTATCGACAATTATGTCTGTTCACTGTTCCGCTTAACTCAAACGTGGCTTCATCAGAGAAAACAATGTTATTGATGAGCAAAGGATCATCAGATATCATTTGCATCATTACATCACAAAACTCTACCCTTCTATCAAAATCATCTTCAGATAATTCCTGTACCAACTTTAATTTGAAAGGATGCCATTTGTTGAGTTTCAAAATTTTGTGCACAGATGCAGCTCCCATTTCATGCTGTTGTGCACAACGTCTGATGCTGCAATGGGGGTCCTCAATAAATGATTGTAATACGTCTAAGCTCTTTTCATCATTAGACGATGATTTGGATCTACCTGATTTAGGACGATCTTTAATACCACCTGTCTCTTCAAAACGTCTAATTGTACGAATTACGGTACTTTTTGAAATAGGGTTGTTTTCTTCAACTCTGAATGTTTCATTGAATAAACGCTGTACCTGTTTGTAACCTCTCTCTTGATCACCCCACCCTCGCATCATCAACAAAGATATTCTTTCTCGTTCAGTAAGATGTGCCATTTTTCACTACGATTAAAAGTACAATTATTGAAAATTAATACAATTATCTGAATTTCGAAGTAAGAGAACTTCACTTAACTCTTGAAAACAGAAAAGTAAATAGGAGTAAACAATTGTTAATTAACAATTATAAATGAACTGATTCCTAAAAAGAATAGTGAGCAAAATCTTCTAAGGTACAAGTAACGATCCTGAAAATGCTATGAATCATGCGTAGTAACTCGTAACCCTTGCAAAAAATTATTGCAATAAAAACTGTTCATGTAAAACGGTTAGATTATTTTGCTTTTGAAATTAATAACCCCTAAGTGTCCTATGTAGATCATTTCGAGCCATGACGTGGATATTGTACATATCTCCAGACCTAAAATTTAATGCTCCTCCAGAATCCGGAATACAAAATGAGTCCCTTTTTAATAAGCTGAAGATAACTTTCAAATGACCTTAAAAATGAAGGCCAATTTTAAAGTGACCATAAAGTTCGTCCTAGAAAATCAAATTATGTACTTTAGTATTAAAGTACGAAATTTTTTTTTTCTTTTCGTCAAATACACCCAAAGTTTTTAATAATCGGGATTTCTTGGCTTTCTGCTACTAAATAATCATTTAACCACTAAATGACCTCTGTAGGTCATTTTGAGCCATAACGTGGATACATATCCAGATGTAAAATTTTGTGCTCTTTCAGAATCTGAAATAAAAAATAGGGGTCCCTATTTAAAAAACTGAAGATGACCTTTAAATGACCTTGAAAATGATAACCAATAACAAATCCAAGGTCATCATTTAGTTCAACCTTCAAAACTTAACAACTTTTGTATTTAACATTTTTTTCCAAAATGCTTACTTTATGTTATAAGTGGGGGGTCCGGAACATTTCGAACACCCTGTATAAGGAAATGTTATCCGAAGTCTCGGACAGCTCCACAATAAGCTTAAACGGATGGGCTAAAAAGGGCGAATCTTTGAAGAAAATACTTGGAAACATGGACGAAATTCGTAACCGTAAAAGGGAAAATACATACACCCACTCCCTCATCTATGGCGGGCTATACAGTCATGTTATTATCCTAATTAATGGAATTGTTTTGTTTTTCATTAAGCACACTATTGATCGAACCGCGACAAAGCTAAAACGTACAAAACCTAACGATCAAAGAACCACAACGTTCTCTGAACCTAACCTTCAATCCCCGTCGCAAATAACCAAGCCACTATATGAATCACCACGTCAGTTGGAATCCAACTTACTAGAAACCTGCGCTAACCTGGG
Source organism: Sycophila sp. Sp_5 (assembly GCA_018906775.1). Lineage (NCBI taxonomy): Eukaryota > Metazoa > Arthropoda > Insecta > Hymenoptera > Eurytomidae > Sycophila > Sycophila sp. Sp_5. Next base: position 108,633 of record JACCID010000291.1, read on the forward strand.
TACCATTAAATATCCCCTGTAAATACCATCAACCGGCGAACAAATATACAGGGTGTCCAAAAAGTCTGGAAACACCCAAATAAGTTTTCAGATGATTTATTTGTAAAAAATGTCAAGGTTATATTCGATGTAATTTTCGACAAGGGATTCAACGGTGACCTTAGATTGGATCTTGAAGATGACCAATCGTCGACATGAGTGAAGTGCAGAAGGCAACCTCAACCAAAAGCAGCGAGGTGCAGTATTTCCGTTGGGAGCAGGTCAACCACGTGGCGATTGCTGCAATTGACACGCCTACCGATCGTGAGCATGCCAGGAACCTCCTATCGGGCTACGGGACCGTTGACAGCATTGTCAGGCTTGCAACCAGGGAGGGGCACGTTGTGCTCCGAGTCACCTTCCTGGACGTGGACTTGATTGACTTGTCGTCACCTTGAAACCATCCACTAGCAAGGCTCCCGAACCGGAGAAACCCTTGAAGGCTTCGGGACCTCACATCACAGCCTCCAAGAATACTCCGTTACTGGCCGCACCAGCTTCAACCAATGGCCAGGATAACCACATGGTCCTCATAGAACTTCCCCAGGGTTATACCCGGGAACATGCCGTCATTGCCATGGCCGTGTATGGACCATTAGAGTATATCCATTTTGTACAGGCAAAAATCCCAAACGAAGAAGGAAAATATCCAACCTTGGGATATACCCGGTATTTTAACCAGGAGGACGCTCAGGAAGCCAAGGCAAAGGCTACACTGTTCAAAACCAAAAGAATTTCTGTCATGCGTCCACCCGTTGGTAAGGCCCCGGAAGATCACTGGGCAACTTGCCGGTTCTGTGACGCCCGAGTAACCAGGGTCTTCTCAAGAGACCATGAAAGAGTCTGCGTCCAAACCACGGGGAATGTCATACGACGTCATGAAGCTTGCGACAGGGACATCGCAAGGAAAAACTGGCCCAATCACCAAGAAACCTGCAAAATAAAAAACCCAACAACCGCCAAACCACAAACCACCACCAAGGAAACCGCAAAACCAAAAATGAATATCTACCCTCCCCGGACGAGAACAGGCCCACTCATCGGATGGACACCAGAGCCTGGGTTTATCATTTGTTACACACACGCAGGGAGAACCCTCCTCATCCAGGACGAGGGACAAAAGGTTCTAAAACCCAACCAGAAGAATTGGAAGAATTGTACGGCAGCACCAACCGCGAGCTTCCGTCAACAACCACATAAATATTATATTAACCTATACGCATATGGTGATTTCTCAAAATATCGGTCATTTCGAAAATTAATGAATTTTTTTTTTTGCAAACACGTTTACTTGACCTTTTTCTGGCTGTCACAATTTAAATAATACGTAAAATAATAAAATCTTAGTAATTGAGCTTAAAGACAAAGACAAAGACATAAAATCAAAAATTAATGTTAATGGAGGTTACGCACAATGTTAACGGAGGTTACTTTTTATTTTATAACAGAATAAGACACGTATAATGACCCAATAAATAAAGAAATTAGCAATATTTATGGAGAGGGCTATATAAATGAAATTTTAGTGAAATATAATATGTAACATAAAAACGAGAGATCGAAGTGCCTCCACATCGATTATTTATCAATTTTGCCTTTGGAGAGCCTTTTTATGTTACATAGTTAGTTAATTAATTAATATTATTTATTAAAAATCATATTTTCTTTTAAAATAGAACGAAAAATCAATGAATTATAAGTATACATATTTTATTTGTTAACGGAGGTTACGGATTTTATTAATTATCGATTAAAATCTTGGACATAGATAAACATAACATTTTTTAAATATGCGCATCATAATATGCACAAATTTGCTCAACATTTTACCGAATTTTTAGAGTTATATACAGGGTGGATCATTTTAATTGCCCCTGGCAAATATCTCGAAAAGTACGGGAGATGTTAAAAAACGTTAAATGTAAAAGTTGTAGGGTTCAGAGGGGGAAATTGGTATTTAAAGTTTTTCTCAACCTTGCTTTTTTCAAGATATTGGCCTACGAATTGTGTAGACAGCTTGATTTGACCTTGATGCGACTGCAGAGGTCAACTGGACCCAATGACATAACATCATGTTTGAATGTAAAATTTTCCGCTCTTTTAATTTCCGAGGTCAAAAGTTGGTGTTCTTATTTAAAAAATCTACTTTGACTTTGAAATGACCTTGAAACTTGACCCCAAGGTCATGGTCAAGGTACTATTGGATTTCCCCCTCTGAACCCTACAACTTTTACATTTAACGTTTTTTTCCATCTCCCGTACTTTTCGAGATATTTGCCTGGGGCAATTAAAATGAATTACCCTGTATATAAGCATTCCATTAAAAGAGCTTGTTAATGGAGGTTACGCGTAATTAAAATACGCATTATATTTTATTAATTCTTTTTAATTAGTTACTGTATATAGTATTTATTTCAAGGTTAATTTGTCAAAAAAGTTTCAAATAATATTTTAAGCGTATTAAACTGCATATAATTATGTATATAACATAAATATACATAAATAATTACGTATTTTGGCAACTCCGTTAACAAAATTCGATTGCTGTGGAACATGCTTTGTCGTTAAAAAAATATGCCTTAATCATAAGTATGACTTCCATAATGCATTTTTGTTAGTATTTTATGATAAAATGAAGTCATCAACCATGCAGAGAGCATATTGCAACATTCATTTTACTAAATAAGTTCAATATTATTATTTAATTTTGTTCTGTGGAGTTAACGAAGGTTACGTTTTTCGCCACTTCGAGCTCCATTAATTAATTAAAATTAATGTTTAACAACTTATTAAGCATTGGCTATGTTAAAGGATATTATGAGCTACGATAAGCATATTTTTAAAAATTTTGGCAACGTTTATTCCTTTAACTATTAAGCAAAGAAAGAAAATGGCCAATATTTTGAGAAACCACCATATATAAATATTAACCTATACTCATTTTATATCAATTTTCTTTATATATGTGTAGTGACGCGAGGTACTATCGGGTACCTGCGCGCCGTCGCGAGCCTTCGCGGCGCGAGGTAGAGTTAGGCCGTGGCGCGCGGGAGCGGAGGCCATTTTAAAAGCTCGAGAGATTCTCGGGAGCCGTCGGCGACGACGGACGTGCGCGCGCGTGTGATACCCGGTGAGCGAACGATCGAGACGAGGAAACGAGCGAACGAGCGAGGTGTACGAGGAAGCAGCCAAGGACGAGCATCCACTGTAAGTACCGCCCGTCATTATTAGCGAGTGCGGGCGTGTACCGGCGAGGAGTCGAGGAGCGCCTCGACTCCATGGCGTCGAACATTGTACAGCGGACGCGGGGAACGTATCCCCGGTCCATCGTCCTTCTCTCTCTCCTTAGTTCGCGGTCGCGGACTCTCGTGCGGTGGGAGTCGCGGCTCTCGCACACAAGCCGCCACGCGGTACGACGTCGGTACCTCGAGCACGAGCTCGAGGTCGGGTTCGTGATACATCGCGCGGAACGGGTAAGCGACCCGTTCCTTCGTGTGTGCGTGTACGTGTGTGTACACGCAGAGCAGGCAAGCGGCTTGCTCTTGAGCGCGACGCTTGTTTACGTGAAGCAAGGTCATGCTCCGCGTAAACATCACCGATCGCGGATCGCGCGACGGCCGGTGAATTCTCGGCGCGGCTCCGCTCGGCAATACTCGGGCGTGTTCGGAGCAGCCGGCTCGCACGCCCGTCAGCTACTAACCTTTCGGAACGCCTCTATTGTAATTTCTTTTATGGAGGCAGTAAAGGCCTCCGAATTGCATTTTTACTTGACCGCGTTATTCTTCCGAGTAGTCCGCGGGGCTACTCGGTGAACCTTCCTCGTCCTTAAATCTCCCGGATACCGCCACTCTATCGTAGAGCTGAACGCGCGAACGCGAGGAGCGCGTTCGCGCAACAGCACGCGTATTCGCCGTCGGGTGCTCTCGCGCACCCCGAGGTAAGGACCTCGCGGGACACTCGCACGTGCCCCATTGCACTCATCTCGCGGAGACAGGTCTCCTCTGCGAGGTGAAATCAGCAGACAGCCTCGTTACAATATATATCATTTTTCTTTACAAATAAACCTTGTGGACCATCATATGATTGTTAAACCTCATTACTTTTCCAGATATCACCGAGGATTGCGACACTTTAAGAGGGGGAGGATTTTGCGTTACAGAATTAAAAATTTTTGTTCGATTAAATATTTTGGACGAAGGAATTTTCCTTTCGTCCGTTACTAACCGAAAATCAGCGCGCAAGAATTGTCGCAGAGCGCGAGGTGTCCGGTGTCACGCCGCACGTGCGGCGCTGACGCAACAATATACTTATTCAAATCATGTAGCTAAACACCCAACACTTAGAAAAACCATCAAAGAAAGACTTTCCTCATCTTGCATTTCTTATCGCTAGGCAAGAAATGCACGATCTCGCTCAGTCCTTTCGAAACAGCCACGGTGACAGCAGTTCGCTCCGTGACTACTCGAAATTTTCATTTAAGTTAATATTTCAAATTTATTTCTATAAAATCATAATTTTACCATTCGCGCATTTATTGTAACCATCGATTTTACGTCAACGGAGATATTCAGTTAAGATATTCAGTTTTTAGAGGAAATTAAGATTTATAACGTTGCAAGGTAAGGTAAGGTTGCAAGTAAAGTTCAAGATCAAAACTAATTGCACGGACAGATGGCCCCTATTGTACCAAACAACTTTTGTAGGAACAATTTTTTGTTTTACCCTTTATTTTGGAAGTTATTTGAGTGGATCAATTATTTATATACAGGGTGAACCTAAAATGGTTCACCCTGTGTATAAATAATAATAATCTGGAGGCGCTGAAGGCATTAGCGCCTCTCTTGATAGAACTAGCCCAGAAGAGAAAACGAACAATAATATCTAGACTTGAATACTGAATCGGAAAGAAAAAGAACTCACGCACTAAAAAAATTAAAGTGGATCATTAATTAAATATTGGATCTTTTTGTACTAAACCTTTACTAATTAATGATAAAATGTAGATACAAATTAATTCTACTAATATTTAGTATCAAATAAGGTCTTGACTCGAAAAAAGAGTAGTGTTAAAATTCAATATCAATGCGACCTCGTAGGCAGGTCATCGGTCTGTCTCTAATCGATCCTTATGATTGACATCTTAACTCCTAGATACAACATCAAACGGCTGTTGCTTTTATGCATTTAGGAAAATAGTAAATTTTATTTATTTATTTATTTATTAACCAGTTGTGTACAATAAACAATTTTATTATATATACAAGTACAAAAGTAACCCAGCAGAGGAAAGTGATTTCCTGTGCGCTGGACTGGCTCGATATAAAACTAAGATACTTAATAACTAAAGATAGAGAAAAAGAGGGAAAAAGAAAAAAAATAAAAAGAAGAAAAAAAAGAAAGAAAAGAAGGTAGAATGAAAAAGGTAGAAGGAGAAAGAAAAGAAATTGAAAATTCATAGCGAAAAGTTGGATTTTGCATATACAGCCTGCAGTCCTAATGCCTTGTAACATAGTTACTAGGTATAAAACGGTTTGCAATAATATGCTCAATCCTAACTATTTTGTTTAATTATAATTATCTCCAATATCTTATTAACATTGCACTAGCTTTGGTATACATTTCTGTCGATGCGTTCCTACTTCGTTTATATACTTCCTTTTCAAAATTATTAAGCCTTTTTGGACATGTTAGCCCAGGTGCACATGTCACGCGATAATGTGGGAACATATTCTTGTGTTGGTTTGAAGAGTTACATCTACAGGTAGACGTGAACACTATGCCATCTACCACTATTATGTCTTTGTTTTTCTGTTGTCTCGAAATCGGTTGCATAGAATTACTAAAAGTTTGAATGTTATTAAATCCTCTATCAAAGTATAAAAGTGCTTTATTGTTTCCTAAATAGTTAATGTCTCCATACGACATTCTATACTCATTTGCTTGATTAATTTGTTTTCCTGGTGGGGTTGGGCATGGTTTGTTTAAAATTTTGTTTGTGTTTGTACTAGCTATATTATCTATATTGACTTAATAAAATGTTGATGTTTTATTCTTTTCATTATAGGATAGTGACAGTCATCACATTTTATTTTGTTAGGGTTGTGTGTAATTGAAGTAGGCAAAGCTTTGTTAATATTATTAAAAATTTCTTCAACTATGTCTTTTATGACGTTAATAAGATTTGGTTGATGTAGTTGTAATTTATTCCAGTTATAATTTGATATTTGCCTGTGTGATCTTTTGAAATGCTGTTTACATTTTCCATGTACACATATGTATGTTCGAACATCTAGTGTTAGTTTCTCTTCAGTTACCTGATTCCCTTGGACTTCCAAAGTGAAATCAGATAATTTAGTGTACTTTTCCTGAGTCGTTAATGTTAGAAAATTCTCGCTTCTGTGGCAGTATTGCTTAATTCTATCACAATTGATTAGTATTTCTGCTTTCTTCATTAAATTTGTACTATCCATTCTCTTATCCTGCGTGTAATTGCAACAGTGTAGTTTAGTGTCTTAAGTTCATTTGGGAGTTTGTTGAATAACATAAATGCTCTTATGTAGCTACTTTTAGAACTTACTGTTTTTTGTCTCTTTGGGATTTGAATGTTTTTATTTCTTGTGTTTCTGCTGGAGTTTAGGTAATTAATTTTAAATTCTGTGTAATGATGTAATAATGCGTAATACTCAAAAGATTCGACAATGTTGAGCGGATATTTTTTATGTTCAAAATTACTTTTATAGTATATCATGTAAAGAGTTTGATTCTGCATTATTTTAGATAGGTTGTAAAAAACAAAAATTAGGTATTTTTTATTCTTGTATAAGTTTGTAGTATGAATGTCCCATTTCATATTACTATCAAACTGTAGTCGTAGGTATTTGGTGTTTTCTACTCTATCAATTGTTTTATTCTGAATTTTAATATTCATATTTTTGGGTGTGCTAATATTGTAATTTCCAAATTCCATGTATACTGTTTTATCTACGTTTAAAGATAATTTGTTAAGAGCAAGCCATATTGCTATTTTTTGTAGGAACCTATTCATTTTTGCCTCTACTTCCTTCCCAGTTTTACCAGAGACGATTATAGCAGTGTCGTCTGCATAAGAAACGATGTCATCTTCTTGTAGATTTTGTATTATTGCTGCTATTTCTTCTTCTTGGAAGGTGTTTAGTAAGTCGTTAATGTAGATTATAAAAAATAATGGTCCCAATATGGTACCTTGCGGTACTCCTATATTTATTGAATTGAAATTGCTTGTTTTATAATTTACTTTAACTCTTTGCTTTCTATTAGTAAGATAGTTTTTTATTAAGTTGAGAGCTTTTCCTCTGACGCCGTAATTGTGTAGTTTGTCTAGTAGAATTTGATGCTCCACTGTGTCAAAAGCTTTAGCCAAATCTAGGAAGGTTATTGCAATTGGTTTACTTTTATCAAGGTTGTTGAAATTTTATTGGTGATGTAATTTAGAGCATGTGTAGTACTGAGTTTTTTCCTGAAATCAAATTGTCTTTTAGATAAGAGATTATTCTTATCAAAAAAATCAATCAATCTATTATGAATTAATTTTTCAAAAATTTTGGCTATGTTAGATATAAGAGATATTGGTCTGTAATTGTTTTGCAGATATTTCTCTTCGGCTTTATGAATTGGGACTATTTCAGCTATTTTAACCCATTAAGTACCAAATGTACATGACGTAGACACTTGACTTGGATTTCATGTCATACTTTTATTTCTTCTTCGATTTTTATAAAAATTGGTTTCCAAATAGTTTTGAGGGTGCTCTATTAGAAAATTTTGAGGTTTTTTCGAAAAAATAAAAAACAAAAAAAATATGGCCGACTTAAACCAAAAAACATGGAAATTTTCGAAAAGTTTTTTCGGTTTTTGCTTCGCCAAATATGTGAAAAATGTCCAGACCATCGGATTTTTACTTTAAAGGTGGCATGGATATCTATTCTTTCAACCCTCGTCGGTTTTTTTGAAAAATCTTTTCTAGAAAAAAAGATATGGCCGTCTGAATATCGGAAAATTTTCTAAATATATAAATATTTGCTAAAAAATGGGTTATTCATGAAAAAACTTCTATTGTATGATAAAAAATGTTTCAAAAACGTATAAACACTAAGATTATAATTGTTTAACCTAAAAAATCAATCTTTTTTAGTGATTTTCGACAGTTTGATGATATTTTAATAGTTCTTATAATTTTAAAGTAACTTTTTACGAAGTTATAACTTTAATGAGACTTAACTTATGAAAATTTTTGAAAATTCGAATTATTGTTTAAATTAGATGGTCTTGTTATTGTATTAATTGTAGGGCAAAACCCATTTTCCAAGAGTGTTATAAGGAATTCCTGTTCTATTGGTTCTTTGCTGAATAAATCCAGATTAAAGTCTCCGACTATAATGTTGTTTTTATGTTTTTTATTTATTTTTATTAATTCCTTGAAATTCATTAGAAATTGAGTCTTATGTAGATCATGGGATCTGTATAATGCTGAAAGTACTAATTCTCTATTATTTTCTAAAGCAATTTTCGTTTTTATGATTTTGAGATTGTTTATCTTTATAATTTCTGTGGTTTCCTTAGTATCCTCTCTAATATAGATTACTGTATCATCAGATTTATTTATTTCACTATGATTGTAATACATTTTGTAGTTATTGATGTTGTAACTATCACAATGCTTCAGTACCCAAGTTTCTGTGCAAATAATAATGACAGGTTTTATTTTTAAATTATTTAAAAAAACTAATAATTTATTATAATTTGCGTTTAGACTTCTAATATTAAAAAAAGCTATTAATTCGTTATTAGATACGAGGTAGTTGTTTAATTTATCTAAGTCATCAAAATTTATTTGGTTACTATATCCTCTTCAGTACTCAGATTCATGACACTAGTTTATATGATGGGCTATTAGTGGGTAATGAACCGACCGATTCATTTCTTTGTCTCCTAATTGTATATACCAACCGTTGCAATTTGGGCTGCTCTGTTTTACCAAAATATCTTGCATACGTTGGTCTTGTTGGATAGTCTGTAGATTCAATGAACTTGTTAATTTTATTTTTTAGTACTTGACACTGCTCACTGTCTATTGCACTATAATTTAAATTATAGTTTGTACTATATTTTTTATTGTGAAATTCACAATTCGGACACTTCAGCGTTTCACTTGTACACTGTGCCGCCTTATGATTACCTGCACATTTATAACACGTGTCATTATTTTGGCATTTCTTTGCGCTGTGTCCAAATCTGGAACAGCTGCTACATGGTGACGTGTTTATAATGTCGTAAACTCGGCAATTTTGATATCCTATGAAAACTTAATCTCTATTTTCTTTTATTAAACTATATATTTTAGAAGTTACTTCTAAAATTGCTGACACTATTTTGGTTTTTTGATTCTGATAAGAATGCAAAACTTTACACTTATCTTCGATATTGCTGAAGTTTCTCATGTTAATGTCTTTTTCAATTTCCAGACTGCTACTAAAAATTTCATCTATATTTACCACTTTAACAGTAGGTTTTTTAATTTGCTCTTGTTCTATTTTAAAGTTATTTTTTAATTCATTTTTTAATGATTTTTCAACTGCATTTACACTTTCTACATTCATACAATTTATAATAATAGTGTCTTTGTTTTTGTGTATAATGTTTTTTGTTTGTTTGGTTTTGTCATTGGCATCTGTTTTTTTATTATTAATTTAGGCACTTTCTTCTTGATTGGAATTGGTTTCATTTTTTCACTTTTTAATACTTCTGCAAAATTTGGCACTTGGATCTTATTTCTGGTCTCTAATTTCTCTTTTTTAAGCAACTCAGTGAGAAGCTCATTTTTTTCTCTTAGTTATTTGTTTAATTCTGATAATAATTTGTTTTGAATTATTAAAGATTCTTTTTCACTATATTCTTGTTCTTTTGTAATTTCTTCTAGAATTTCTTTTTTTTATTTGTTCTCCATTTTCCTGTTTTAAGAGTTCGATTAACTTCCATGCATCATCTGTTAACGAACCATATGGCATATTTGTGGAGTAAGCAAGGTTTGGATGGTCTTGACAAATTATAAAAGGAGATGAGTTTTCCAGTTCCTCCTGCATTATATCTTGCCACAAATTCACTTGTATGTTGAAAGCTTCCACACACTATGCATACAACTGAATTAACTTTGATTTTTGGATGACATTTGAAATATTTATCAAGAGGAGTATCGGGCGGTTCTTTCTCCTCCGCCATCTTGACGACGACTGAATACAAAATACGTGAATACATTTGAATTATAATAATTTCTCTTTACTATACCGTAACCTTGTTTCCCTAATGGATCGTATATTATTTGTCCTAAAATATCAATTTAAATTCGTATATATTCTACCTCTGTTTATTGTTCGCGATTTTATATTTGAATCGCGCGTTAAGTTAGCGTCCTGGCGTTAGGTCCGCCTCTTCCTGCTCGCATCTTGACCAACATAGATGCCTAATTGTGCGCTTCTAGTATCTTCTTTTTTTTTACCTGCTCATCCCCAAGGATTTTCATCGCCAGCTCATCTCCATATCACCAGCTCAAACTACGCTTCACCTTTGTATCTGCTCAGCACTCATTCAATTGAAAATCTACTAATTAATTAAGATTCTCGAGACTCCCTCTTTCAAGGTTAAGTTACGATTGATAAATAATAAAAATCTTAAACGGTTTATTTAATTACATTTACGGAATTTTGGTACGTTGTAAAAACTTATTATCTTATTTTTATTTTTTGAACACTTTTTCGATCTAACATAAGGTATTCCCCCTTAATAAGGTACATCCCTTGCTAAGGTACATCCCTTATTAAGATACATTCCTTAATAAGGTACCCAGTTGAAAATAGAAGCGATGAAATTAACATTGAAAGTCAACATTGATTTTGAACAGTTCGGAACGTTGAAAAAATGTTGATTTTACCTGATATTCAATATTTTTTTCAACGTTATATGTTTCCCAATGTAATCATCGTAAACGTTAATTTTTATCGTTGTTAAAAAGATTTTCATAACTTTCGTCGTAAACGTTGATTTACAACGTTCATGGTTAGGAAAGTTAGAAAGACCTTTTTTATAAACATTAAAAATCAACGTTTACGACGGTTAAATTGAGAAAGATAAAACACTGAAAATCAGGCAATAAGGTAGTCCATATTTCTTTTTGCTAACCCGTAATAAATACTCAGTTTACAAATTAATTTTCCGGTAAGCTTACCTTTACCGCTTAACTCTCTTGGATAAAAAACCTTTCGAATATGATTCTTGAGTCCCTAAAGAACTTTTATAAGAAAAAATTGAATTTTCTTTAAAATGCGAAGGTGATATAACCCCTTAACCCTATAACGCCCAACTTGACCATTTTTCGACAATATTTTCAGTGGTGTGTAACACTAACTTAAAACGGTTCAACAAATTCTTTTATATTCTTTCAGAATCCGGTATTAAATTTGTCAAAAAATTCAACAATAAAAGGTTATAAACAATTTTTTGCAAAAAAACGTGAATTTTTGAGAAAAAAAAATAGTTTAACCCAAATTTTCGAATAGAAAGAGGGTTCGCTCATACGTCTAACACGTATATATTTGGTCAGTGGCATGTATACTTTATTGTAAAACAGTGGCAATACCGAAATTAAAAATGGCGGCCATCCAAACAACCCCTTTTCCACCAAACTTATCAAGAAAGGTTCGTGATTTTTTTCTCGATCAGGATCGACTTAACGAGAAAAATTTATACAACAAAAAGTTGTTAGAATTCTATTATTCTTTGATTAATTCTAAGCACTTTTTGTTCTATAACTTTTTTTGTAAAGTCGGTCTTTATTGAATTAAAAATTGTTGAACGTTCTTAGCCGCTACTGAATGTAACGTTGCCCGGGCTTTACCACGTGGAGGTGAACATTAATAGAAAACCCATTTTCAATGATCGTTCACATTAGAATTAATGTGAACGCTGCATTGTTATCAACAATTTATTGTCAAAAATCATGAAATTTTTGAGTGAAAATTTTTTTCGAGCCATTGAAACACATCGAAATCGAATCTCCAGAACCTTGGAAAAGCAACTTCTTGCGTCCATGGATCTCAAACTATAAGAGGCATATGCTCATTTTAAGCCTTTTGCAGATGGCGCTGTCTGACACAGCTTCATGCGATTTTTGTATAATAAACTTTTGTCATTTGTCAATAATGATGCTAAAAGTTCGAAATATGGCTTAGAAACGCTGATTCGGGGGTTTTCGGCGTCGCTGATCACGAATCTCGTTTTATTATTGCAAAATTAATCTGTTTAAATAATTTGTCTAAACGAATAATGTCTTAATTTAATAATTTTTCCAAACAACAATAATTTTTTCCCGCATTCGTCATCGACGGGAAAAATTTTAAGGTAAACATTATTTTTTCTCATGATATTGCAACAATATCATATGTTTATAAACAGGTGAGCCTTTTTGCACATCTATCCTGTAGTCTTTCTTTTTATGGAGTTACCTCCGTGGAGAGAAAATAATGCGTGTATGCAACTTCCGCAATTTAGAAAGTCTACCAAACAGGATCCTTAAAATAATAAACAAAAACCAATTCGTACACAATAAACAACCTTTGAATATAGAACAACAGTTTACGTTTGACTCATTACAATATTTCTATGAAGAATTAAATAATAAATACAGCTCATCAATCAGTAATACAAGAAATAAGAGTATTCAAATACCAAAATATTATAAAACAGTTAGTAACAAAAGTAGTTATTTAAGGGCCATATATAACTTCAACAAATTACTTAGTAATCTTAAAACAATGGCAAAAAATAAACTAAAAATCAAACTTAAAGAATGGATTCAGGAAAATCCGTAATACCAAGCAAATCCAATATGAATACATAAATCAACTGTAAACAAATTAAACAACTAATTTCCAACAACATAATAAACAATATCTTTTTCAGTATCAATCCCTGTTCTACATTGGAAGTCCATGAGAACAATGAGATTTCTGAAAAAAATGATACTTGACATAAGAACATACTTATGTGCACATGGGAAATGTCAATTACAGTATCATATATCACACAAACAATTACACAGGCCGACAGCATCTCTGACTCAGAAAACGGACTATATATTTCCAAAATATTTTGATGTGCTGAATCCAAATGTGGCCTTAGAATTGCTCTACCAGCACTGGTTTTCGGGATATCCTAACCTAAATGTTATTATTTGTGGTTATGTAGCATGCAGATATTTTTTTATTTTTTTTTCACCAAAATTAAAGGCTGACATCTTTAAGTACGAGTCTTCTTCTCTCAAATGGCGTAGAGTTTGCTCAAATATTATTTGTTACGTGCAACGTACGGAACTATATGCTAATGCATATAGTTGCTCGCTGCACGCAATTTTTCCTTTTATTTGTTTACGCGGCAAAGTGACGGAGTGGAAGATAAAAACCGCGACGCGCTGCACGTCCCGTACGGGCCCGCTCTTGTGCAGTGTGGTTGTCGATGATCTGCTCTGGAGTGGAAAAAGGAAGAGAAACAATAAAAACAACTGATTTACGGATATAACAGTATATTCTCCAACCCCCGTCCCTTATTACACGAGTTTACAATTTAGTACGGTCTCGTGACCGTACGCGCAAGGAAGGGCGTTCTTAAGGCGCCCTTCAGGCACACGTTGTGTCAACTGGGCGACTAGCTGCCCGACTGACGGCCTAGGTGCGCACTGGGCTATTCGTTCAAGCCCGCGTGGTCCGCACAGCTGACAGCTAACACAGCTGCACCAGATTCCAGGCTGTGATTTAACAGTGTTATTTCAATTATTTGGGAGTGGAGAAGCTGGAGATACTAACAGGAGTTCGGAGGAAAACTCTTAGATAAGTATTTGGGAAAACTATAGGGAGGAGGAGCATATGACTCAGTATTGGAAAAGGACAATTTGCTTTGTGGTTAATTGTTTTTTTTTTTTTTTTTTTCAGGAAGGAGAAGGAGGGAAACTACAGGGACCTTCAACGAACACCACAAGTCTTAGTTGGATCCGGAGGAAGCAGAAAAGGAGTGCATGGAGGGAGTCGCTACACTTGGCATCTGGAGCGACCAACTCTACAGTTTGTATAGAGGTCCCAGTACCCAAGATCCAGTGCTCGACCTCCAAGTGTAGTGTTCAAGTGTTGAATCGAGTCCTCTATTGGTCTTTCAAGAGTCGATGACTCTGGAAGGGTTAGCTGTGGTAAGTTCGAGTATCCTGGAGGACTCGACACGAGGGAGACAGTCTCACGCTGCAGGATCTCTGTGGCTGGCTTCCTTTAGTGGGTGCGAGAGGCACAAGAGGATTGTTAGAACTGCCTGGAGGGCGTCGCTACACCTGGCATCTGGAGCGACCAACTCTACAAGTTGTAATGTGGTCCCAGTACCCAGGATTCAGTGATCGACCTCCAAGTGTAGTGTTCAAGTGTTGCGAACAACTCTTCACATGCACTCCAAGAGCCCACTGCTCTGAGAGAGAGTTGCTTGTGTGAAGTTTGGAGTTTTGGGAGCACTTGATACAAGGACAAGTGCTCGCTTTCTTTAAACTGCTTCAGCCTCCCTGGAGTGAAGGCGAGGAGTAGCCTTGTATGACTCCGAGTCACTCCAGCATGAAGACAGTTATAAAGCCAGGTGTCATTGGTGTTTCCAGTGCGAGTGGTGTCTGGGTGCTCGCCTTTGAAGACAGTGCAAAATCTAGTTGGAGAAGAGGATGAAAAGGTGATGGAGGTGGTGTTGGTGTGTTTAGGGGACTGGAGTATCAGGACTCGCTTCTAGTCTTGATACAAGACTCTACGCCTAGTGTTAGCTGTCAGCAAGTTGCTCGAGGAGGGTGCTCGCTATCATAACTAATCAGAATTATCTTATGGATGGCTGCGCTCAGCCCAACAGTGTATGAACATTAAATTTCAAGTTTGTGGGGATGAGTGAACAAACCTTGTAATCATTTAATGTAATGAATTCTAAAAAATTAGCAAAAATAATATAATAAAGAAAATTTTACATAAAGGGTGCGTAGTGACAAAATTTCCTAGAACATTTAATTAATTGAATAAAGGGTTGAGTTTAAGGAATTTAAGGTTTTTGTTTGTTAAATTTTCCTGGATGGAAAATTATAAGTGGAAGTGTTTGAATTTTATATTCTGGCCCTAACCTATCCTAACCTTCTGTGACGTCACGCTCGCCACACAGACGCTTCTGTGTGTGGGTGACGCTGGAGTAATGAGAGTGAGAGAGAAGGAAGATGACGACGCGACACACACTGCGGAGGCGTCTCTCTCTCTCTCTCTCTCTCTCTTTCGCCTGTCTAACTATGGATGATATTTTTACTCGACGCGGACGGAGTCCGAATATTAGTATTAAAAGGAATTATTTAAACATTAATGTGTCGTCCCTATTTGCTTCTTAAATTCCTGACGTCACGCTCGCCACACTGACGCTTCTGTGTGCGCGTGATGCGTCGGGCAATGGGAGCGAGAGAGAAAGGAGATGGTTACGCGTCATACGCTATGGAGGCGTCTCTCTCTGTCTCTCTCTCTCTCTCACTTCTTCTATACTAAGAGCTCGGCGTCGGCGCCGAGCTGCGGAAACGCGCTTTCTCGAATTTAATATTTAAAAGGAAAAATAAGGGGAGAGAAAAGAACTCCGCGACCGGCCTTCGTTCGTGTCCCTAGTCTAAATTATTATAAAACGGAGGTGCATTTACGCGCACCAACACCTCCGTTTTCACAAATCAAAGTTTTTCTTTTCTATAAAAAAAAATATACGGGCGCCTAAACCACGGGGGAACATATGTATATATATATATGTATTTATTCGGATATAGATATATATATGTATTTACCTTTAACTGGAGTGAAGTCCTGCAACGGCTCCTGGAGGTGGAGGATTTCACGAGCTTCGGGGGCGCGGCGCGGAAGTACGATCCCCAAATAGATTGGAGATCGGATGGATTTTTGGTGTTTTTAAGTAGATTAAAAATAATCAAAATCTCGGATGGAAAAATTAAAGAAAAATTGAATCTTTGAAACAAAAATTGAAATTATTGAAGAATGTTGGAGGGCTGGTTCTCGTAGATGGCGTCGACAGGCACGTCCAATCTAGTTGAAATCCGGACTAAGAGTGTATAAAAATTTGTTTTCTCGGCTTATCGCCGGGTGGATTTCCGCTCGGGCCTCTCTCTCACTCCTATGGTGAAGTTTAGAAAAGAAAGACTCAGCTGACTTCGGCCGCACTTCGTCAGCGAAAAGCCTCCCCCAACATTCTTGCACGCGCGGAGGTGCAACCAGATACTTTTCTGGCCTTGAAAGTTTTGTCTCTTTCTAGCCGAAAAAGCATCAGAGAGCACCGCGCAAGAAGGATTTTTCCATATATTAATTAATATAATTTTTTAATAATAAATAAAAAAAGAAATATAATTGAGGGACGTAACATCCTCCCCCTCTTGGAATCGTTGCCGGCCTCGGGAACGTCAATTACCTATGAGAGAGATCGAGGAAATAGGAGGGACAGATACGTATAAATATTATGGCACATGTGTATATATTTTCAAACGAAAGGATGGAGGTTTTACAAAAAGTGTATATATTAGGGGAGGGCGCATTACCCTACGCTACAATAGTACACATAAGTGCTACAGCTAACGCTATATAAGCGCATTTTCTTCGGATGGAGAGGAGATCTTCATGGAAATTCCTGCCTGATTACTCCGTATATGGAACGGAGTTGGGCATCTAATCCGGAGTACTCGGGTCGTATCACCCGCTGCCCTTCATCTCGGATGGTGAGGAGCTCCATCCGGTGGGTAAATATCTGCATATATCCAGGGACGATCTTGGTGCCCACAAGAGGGCCTTGGGCTGTGGACGGAGGTCTAATGAAAGTCTTTTCGTCCTTGGTTTTCTTGGATGGTATGGGTTTGGTTGTTCCTGTTGTAGGAGCCTTGGTTGGAGCTGCGGGTTTGTAGGTCGGAATTGGCTTCTTCTGTTCGAAGTTCTCTTCCTTCTTACCCGCAGCCGCCCTGGTCTCTTCGAGCGTCCGGAGGTTGGTGCATAATTTTTGGTGCTCGGACAGGAAGTCCCGGGTTACCTCCGAGTTGCATAAAATGCAAGTCGTCATTTGCCTTGGGGTATAACGAGCGGGAACTCTGCTTGGGCGCCAGTCTCTGGAGTAATAAAAGGCCATCCTGGCGTGTTCCGGTGAATAATATTTCACGTGGCCAACCCACCTCACTTCTCCGTTTACCCCCTCCCTCTGGAAGAAGGCGCCGTAGTCCACTTTACCAAACCTGGTAAAGTGGGTGACAAAATCTCCGTATTTGAATTGATTGGGCACTTTGATCGCGACCATCAACGGGTCGAATTGCTCAGTTGGATCGGACGGAGAGGAGTCCCTCGGTGCCGTAGAAATCTTGGGTGTCGGAGGTTGGGAGGTTGTTGGTTTTGTTGCCGCGGATGGAGTTGTTGCAGACTTCAGCGGGGGTCTAAAATCCTTCGACTTCCTCTCGTCCACAGCAGGTTTGGAGTTTCCGGGCGTCGAGGGCGCTGGTTCCAGGTTTTGTGGCTCGTCCGGAATTTCTTCCAGAACCAGGACGTCTTCCACTTCCGGGTTCTCTTCTTCCACATCATCCGCCCAGCTGATAGCCTCGTTGGGTCGAGGCTCGGGCATGGGGAGGGCAAGGATGGGTTGTTCCGGAGCCACCTTACTCTTGACAATCTCTACCCAAGCAGGAATCACATTCATCTTGTATTCCGGGGAGTCTGGGGAAAACGTCACGGAGGCCAACACCACCTCCGCCTGTTCTCCGCTCCAACGGATGGAGGCTGGTTCCCCGCGCTTTTCCAGGAACTTGAGCAACTGCTCAAACGTGCAGGGCTTTTTCAGGATGAAAACTATCGTGGCCCTGTCCACGGCATAGCATCCGGCAAACTTCAATTCTTGCATCGTAGGAGTTTTCGGATCTGTGAACAAAAAGGGAAAAAGTAATTAGTACGGGCCTTGAGAAAGAGGCAAGAGTTTTACATTAATCAGTACATGTTAAGGCTACACATAATCGCGGCTTCATGGTAGGTGAAGTTCTTTATTGGTACCTGTACGGGTGGTCTAACCGATTGGATGGGGCTTCTGGATCTTTACCTAACCTATTATGGCGCGTCTCAATCTAAGATGCCTGACGCGAGCGGTTGGCGTTATTACGGATGGTCGTAATTGTAGTAATCGGCACGTATTTATATGTAGTTCAAAGATGCTACGGTCAACATGTCGGCCGCAGCCAACATGGTAAATCTGTCTCTCTTGGTCGGGTCGACTTTGGTCATGGAGGGACATCTTCCTTGGCTCGGCGGGTCGAGCCCGGTATGAGCGGTCACTATGACGTAATGCTCTGGCTGCATGCTCTGGCTCGAAATAACAAACATATCCTAACCCCAGTCGTCCAAATCGATCGTTCATAATCTTATGATACTGGAGTTCTCCAAATTGTCGGAAGTGATCTACAAACGACTTCTCTTGATCCTCGGAGGTTTGGGATGGCGGGAGTCTACAGAACAAACGGGTATATGTTTCGTCCTCATGTCGTGCGACTCGGGAGTTGGAGGCTCTGGATGGACTTGTCCTTCCCTGAATCCGTGGTCTTACAGGGCCTATCCTGCCCTTTATTCCACTCTCAGTCTGCGTGTGACGGTTGCGAGTGAGCTTAGAGCCGGTGATGTGGTTAATGGAGGTCGCTTCTGCAGCTTGATTCGCTGTCTCGAATCTCACCATTAATGCAGGAATATCTGTATTGCGGCCATCCATTCGGAAGCTCAGAACCTTTCCTATAGCTTGCAGCGCGCTGATTATTCCTTGGATGGGAACCTTGGGGTCGTAGGTAATTCGGGCTACCTTGGAGTTCGACATTTTACTCTTCCTCTGGAACAAAAAGGAATCACGGCTCTCAAGATGGGGTGAGTTTGGTTTTATAATTATTTACAAGGAGTTATGCATCGAGTTCGTTAATTTGTTTGGGTAGGGTCCCAGTTGAATTCGGAGATCGAAGTGGTTTCTCGGGTAACGTAATTAATTCCACCGCGGGTTCCGGATTGATTGTCGAGAAATCAGTCTTCTTAACATTATAATTTGGCTTTCGTCGTTCGGCGTTTAACCAACTACCTTGGGAATGCCTTTTGCATCTAATCAACATTATTGTAATGATTATGATGGTTATAACTAAATAACCCGTTACACCCCCATATAAGAGGGTTTGCGTCTGTCCAATCTCCCTTTTATGGGTGCTGATTTCACGCATTTTTCCCAAAATTTTGGACAGGGATTCGCCATTCTTATTCCTTGAGTCTGGAATCAGAGTAGGATTATTCCGCAACTCGCTTAAGAGCTCCCGATGTTCCTTGAGTTCAGGTATAGCGTCGGAGAGCTGGAGGTGTATTTCTGGCTGGTACAGGTAATAAAGGCCGTCTCTCTTTATCTGCTCATGCATGAGCGTGATAGAGTTCGTTCGCCCTATACAGTTTGCCGCCAAGCGTAACAATCCTATTCCCCGTAGTTTCAATTCCTGCGCCGGTTTTCCTGGACAAATAACACGAACCCTAGTAGGTTTTCCTACCGAAAATAGCCATGTCTCTTCGCTAGCTAAATACGTCCATTGTGCCGTAGCCCTAGCTTGGAGATGGACCTCACACAGCCTTAAGCTTTGGGGGCTTGGATGGAGAAGCATATCTACTTCACATCCGGTTTGCTCAGTTATATCTTGGATGGGCTGTTGAGTTGGACAAATCTTGCCATAGGGTGTCTTCTGACACTCATCCCAGGATTCCGAATTCATTTTGATGTAGGTCTGGTGATCCGTACTGATACTCAAATATGGATGGGACGGTTGTATATAAGCTGCACTGTCCGAGGAGTTCGTTAGGTTTTGTGGTATACTGACGGCATGTAATTTATACATGTGATATGTGGCCTTGTCTACCAAGGGGATGTGGAGTATGGCGAAAATTCGATCATCCTTCCGGATTCCGTCAATACTGGATATTGCGCTTATTTCCTCGGCACGGAGATGTTCAATGGGGATAGGAAGATCTAGGTCGCCCGTTACTCGGTTGATATCGTTTCGGAGCTGGTGGAGCATCTTCTGATTTAACAGTGATGGATGGATTTTCCCTTGTTTGAGACACGTTAGTATGTCAAGGAGGGTTTGGGCGCTCGAGATCAAATGATTTATTTTTGCCTCCACCCGTCTGGAGTACGTCATTAAGCGTAGGGTAAACTGGATCTTTTCCTCTTCTATTTGTAACCGACCTAGATGTTTTTGAATTACTTCCTCCAGTCTTCGGATATGGTCGCCGTGGATTCGAGTAATATTTTGGAGGTCTTCTAATTTTGCCTCGACAATGTGAGATTGCTCTTCTACTAACTTTACCATGCTTCCTTGGTCAGTAAAGAGTTGATCGATATTTTATTGATGGTCTCCACGTCGTCAGAAGTTACGAGCCCGAACAGGCTTTTACTTATGCTGCCTATTACTCCCAAAGGTGCCATGCGTTTTTGTCTCACACTCGGCAGTCCAGAAGCACGGATTGGCTCGCTAACTCCGATGGTTTCCAAGATTTCTTTTATTTGGGAATGCAACGTTTCCAATTGAGTGTGCTTTAGTCCTATCAGGTCGGAGCCTAAAGCTAGGCTGCATTCCCCTTCAGGAAGGAGAACTGTACATTTTTCTTCCGTTTTCCTGAAGCTAGTCACGGGTCCATGGGCCTGAAGGAAGCTTTCTACTTCCAAAAATACTACAACTTGCCATATGGTGCGTTTAAAACGGACGGTACTAATTCTTTCGTAGTATAACCCAGGGTTGTTTGGGATGGATTCTAATTCGTAGGTCTGATCAACGGGCGAGGCACAACCTGGGTTTATCCATAAAAGGATAGTTAACAGGGGTAATAATAGACGCATTTGGATGGACATTTCTGTAATAGTAAATAGCGATTAGGTTGGGACTTATAAAGTTATTTCGGGAATCGCGACGGAGGTGCCCTGTAAGTTTCCAAAATTCTACGAATTACTACTTGGGAAAGGGTGGTACCAGTTTAAGTTTATCCGTATGTTTCGGATTTGTTTACCGTTTGGTAGTTTTAAGATTACGTTATTTTTGGAGAGAATTTCCACGATTTGCAGAGGATTTTTATAGTAGCTATCAAATTTGTTGTTCCTGGGTTCGTTTAGGACCCAGGCAAAATCACCAATTTTTCCATCAAAATGTTTTGCCTTTCGGTCATAGCGAGTCTTGCTTGATTCTTTGGATTCGATCTGCCTTTCGCCCGCTAAAACCCTCATTTCCGAGAGTCTGTGAATCAGGTCCTGCAAGTACAGATTGTACGTTCGGATTCTTTCCTCGGAGGGTATTTTGATGGGAAAACGTGCGACACGACCATGCACCAGTTCAAACGGTGTAAAATTCGTTGCCGAGTGTACACTCGTGTTGTACGTAAAGGTTGCGAAGGGGGTTAATCGATCCCAGTCATTGTAAGTCTCCGAATAACTTCTCAAAAGTCCATCAGAGGTGCTTGGCTTCTCTCAAGAGACCCGTTAGTTTGTGGGTGGTACCCGGATGTAGTTAGGTGGTGGACTTTAAATAACCGCAACATACTCTCAACTACCTCGGAGAGAAAACTTGTCCCTTGATCGGAGAGGATGGCGCGCGGCGCCCCAAATTGGCAGATCAAGTGCCTGACCAAAGCGTCTGCTACCGTGGAGGCACGCAGGTTGGGTATGGGAATCGCAATCAAGTACTTGGTCAGGTTGCATTGGATGGTCAGAATATGCTGGTTACCATCTGGCGTGGTACGGAGTTTTCCCACCGTATCTATGGATACCTTGTCGAATGCATCGATCGGGGTATCCGTCAGGATCATGCGATCCCTTGTTTTTGCTCGTTCCACCTTTCGTTCCTGGCATATAGAACAACGCCGTATATGATTTAGGACATCATTCCTCATACCTGGCCAGTAGTACCTTTCCCTTATTTTTTGGTAGGTTTGATGGATGCCCTTGTGGCCTCCCGTTAGACTGTCGTGGAGGGTTTCAATGATAGTTGCCCTTTCCTCTGTAGGTGGAAGTTCGGCTGTCCCGTAGCATATAATTACTGAAAACCGTGGATTTTTCGAAAAGATTGACGAGCAGTTCCGTCAATATACCAGGTTCGAGAGGATCCGTCAAGTCTCCTTTCCTAGAGATTCTGAATGACGTTACTTTTCTCCTTTTCAGAATACTTCTTAGGTTCTCAAGGGCAAACCTGAGGTCGGACAGTTTCAACACGTCATAATGACGGTTTTTGACCACCAAAGAAAAGATAAAGTAACCCTATACGGAGTTACTAACACTTGGCCCACTTTGGCTCGTTTGGCTTTTAGGGCCTTGGGAGTAATTGCGCCAACCTCGTACAGTAATCTCATCGTCGGGTAGTATTTTCCGCGTCACTTGATACGAAGTGTACGAGGTTATCCCGCTTATACGTCAGGCCTTGACGCGAGATCATGACGCTTTTTCGGAGTGATGGTGCGGGTGCCTCACAGTCGGACCCAGAGTCCGATCTGACCACTGATGATTTTTGTCATATTATCATCAACTCGAGGATCCTGGCTTCGCCTGATAGGTAGCGGGAAGAATATGGGCATGTCAGGTATCGGTGGTCTGGAGAAATTTAGGACCACCGAGTCGGACGATGTTTCCTCTTCAACTTCCTCCGGGACTTCTAAAAGATTTCTGAAGGGAATTCTCTTTGTCTCCTCTTTGGATGGTGTGCTCTTCCCAATCGGCGGGATCGGTTTCACAGTCGGTGTTGCCGATATTGCCCTTGCGTGTCTTGGGATTTGATTTCCGAAACCTCTCGGTCTGAGGATTCGGAATCGCTCTCGTTTCGCTCAGGTTTTCTGGAAGAGTCTGTGACTGTGGTTCGGTTTTTTCGTAAATTTTCCGGTTTTTCGGGTACTCCCTCCCCCTCTTGGAAACTGCTGCCTTCCCAGGCTGCATAATTTTCAACCGCCCTTTTCGAGGAGGTTTCGGAGCCGCTGAGTTAAAACCGCATCCTTGGAGGCTTGTGTTGCCATCACCTAAGCGTTGTTCAACTCTCTCTCTGTTCAGGTAGGACTTCATCATCCTTCTGAGAAGTGAAGGGGTAACGGTTTTGGTGGGGGCTCCTCTGGGCCATCTCTAAAATACCATTTTCTGTCTGGTTAAATCTATCTCTCATTTTCCCTCAAGTCTTTCATCCGCTTCCGGACTTGAGATTGTAGGACCTTCCGGACGCATGTTAGACGTGCTCCATTTATCCCCGTGCTTGAATCCGACATAACGGTCTGCTTCTCGTGGAGGGTTTAGGGATTCTGGATGTCGGTGGACACGGATTCACGGAGACCCTCGTGGTTTCACCGTCCGAATTTTCAATTGTGATTTTTGGTACGTTCCTTGTACCTGAATCCCTTCCGACAGTTCTAGTTTTAGGTTTGTAAGTTGATGGTTGAGTTTGCGGGGAGATAGTCTTTTCTAATTTGCGTTTTTCGTCTAGTACTCTAGTCTTTGCCCTTGTCCTAGCAGCGACTAGGCTGTGGTCTACCACGGGAGCTGTCTTTTGGTTTTTCGATCCAGGGGGTCGGCCACGCGGCCGTTTAGGTACATCCCCTAATGTATTTGACCTGGGCCTTGGAGGGATGGATGTTGGAAGGGAGGGTCCTCCCTTTGTAGCTTCCGTCGGTTTCCGAGCCTCTTCAGCATCCTTGCTGAGTTTTCGCCGGACCATAAGGATTTTTAAGGATGGCAGATTTTGATTAATGTTTTCCTCAGAGGGTTTTTCTTCCGGATTTCGAGAAAGTGCATCGGCATTGCAATTAAGTTTGCCTGGCTTGTACTTGAAGGTATACTGGTAGTTGGCGAACTTAAACATCCAACGCATCATCCTTTGGCCTGGGTCTTTTCTGTTGTGCATCCAAGTCAGCGGTTCGTGATCTGCGATCAGTGTGAACCTGCGGCACAACAGATAGGGTTCGAATATCTTCATGGCGTATAAAGCCGCTAAACATTCCTTTTCGGTGGTGGTATAATTTCTTTCTGCCGCGCTGAGCATTCGAGAAAGATATGCCACTGGATGGTCGAACCCGTCCGTTTCTTGACTCAAAACGGCTCCAATAGCGTAATCGGAGGCATCGGTGGTCAATGTAAACGATTTTTCAAAATCGGGGAATTTCAAGATGGGAGCCTTGCAAAGGGCTTCCCGAAGGGTTTCAAAGCTTTTCACCTGCTCCGGGCCCCACTCGAATTCTACTTCCTTCTTTGTAAGCTCGGTGAGAGGTCGTGCTATTTT